>NW_026470788.1:0-13221 GCF_026875155.1 Cherax quadricarinatus | reverse complement strand
AAAGGGGGAGTGGGCAATGAATATGTCTAGGCAATTGTTTTAAATTTTTAGCTAACAATACGAAAGAACTTGCAACCCCTTTCATTGACAAACGGGGATACTTCTTGGCAAACATGTATTATGCATCTCTCGGAACAGGGGTGGTAGCCTGGCCAACTCGATAGAGAGGCTTTGCTGATCTGTCAGGTTTTTTAAACTGAAGAAATGGGGGTAGGGGTGTGTTGTGGGAAAAAAATAGGTGCAGCACATAGGTTGAAAACAGCAGATATTACCAGGATACCTCAGGGATATATCTAAAAGACATTATTCATCATAAAATTAAAAATAAAGACAATGGAACTGGTCAGCAAACAAAGGGAGACAGCAGAGGGCAGTGAGAGACTAGCTCTCTTAAGGTTTACTATACTACTAGTAGGAGTGTAAGAAATAAGATAGATGAGCTAAGGTTAATTGCAAGTGCAGGAACCATAGATATTATTTATATTATTAAAAGATAGAGAAATTCCTTCCGAATGCCACACACAAGGCTATAAATTATTCCACACTGATAGGCTCAACAGGAAGGGAGGTTGTTAGGTAAGACACATATGCAACAGTTAGGTATCTTTATTATGAAACGTTTCGCCTACACAGTAGGCTTCTTCAGTCAAGTACAGAAAAGTTGATAGAAGCAGAAGATACTTGAAGACGATGTAATCAGTCCATCACCCTTAAAGTTTTGAGGTGGTCAGTCCCTCAGTCTGGAGAAGAGCATTGTTCCATAGTATGAAACAATATGGAGAAGAAGTGACAGGATGGAGCTTTTTATAGCGCCAAGAGGTGAGACGTAGGCCACTAGGAGAGGTAAGAACTCAAATGTTGAGAGGTCAGGTCCCTCTCAAATCCAGCCCCTCTCACTAGTGGAAGTTGTCGAAGTTGATTGCAGGTCTGTACCAAGATACCCTTGTGTTGCAGTGTCTGACAGATTGAACATTAAAATGGTATAAAATACCCACAGGTTGTTAGGTAAGACACATATGCAACAGTTAGGTATCTTTATTATGAAACGTTTCGCCTACACAGTAGGCTTCTTCAGTCAAGTACAGAAAAGTTGATAGAAGCAGAAGATACTTGAAGACGATGTAATCAGTCCATCACCCTTAAAGTTTTGAGGTGGTCAGTCCCTCAGTCTGGAGAAGAGCATTGTTCCATAGTATGAAACAATATGGAGAAGAAGTGACAGGATGGAGCTTTTTATAGCGCCAAGAGGTGAGACGTAGGCCACTAAAGGGGAAGGTAAGAACTCAGATGTTTTAAGGCAGGTCCCTCTCAAATCCAGCCCCTCTTTACTAGTGGAAGTTGTCGAAGTTGATTGCAGGGCTGTACCAAGATACCCTTGTGTTGCAGTGTCTGACAGATTGAACATTAAAAAAGGTATAAAATACCGACAGGTTGTTAGGTAAGACACTATGCAACAGTTAGGTTATCTTTATTATGAAACGTTTCGCCTACACAGTAGCTTCTTCAGTCAAATTCAGAAAAATTGATAGAAGAGAAGATACTTGAAGACGATTAATCAGTCCTCACCCTTAAAAATGATACTGATTAATCGTCTCAAGATCTTCTGCTTCTATCAACTTTTCTGTATTTGACTGAAAAAGGGCCCTCTGTGTAGGCGAAACTTTTCCTAATAAAGTACCTAACTGTTGCATATGTGTCTTACCTAAAAACCTGTCGGTTTTTTATACCTTTTTAAATTTTTCAATCTGCCCAACCCACTGCAACAAAAGGGTATCTTTTTACAGACCTGCAATCAACTTCCCAACTTCCCACTAGTGAGAGGGGTTTGGTTTTTGAGGGGGCCGGGCCCTTTCAACATCTGGTTCTTCCCTCTCCTAGGGGCCCTACTTCTCACCTCTTGGCGCTAATAAAAAGCTCCACCCTGTCACTTCTTCTCCATATTGTTTCATACTATGGAACAAGGGCTCTTCTCCAGACTGAGGGACTGACCCCCTCAAAACTTTAAGGGATGGACGATTACATCCCCTTCAAGTATCTTCTGTTTCTTAAACCCTTTTTTTAAATTGGGACTGAAAAAGCCTCCCGTGTAGGCGAAACTTTTTCATAAAAAAAGATACCTAACTTTTGGGATAGTGTCCTTCCTAAAAACCCTTTGTCGGTATTTTATACCTTTTAATTTCAGGAAGGGAGGGGAGTGGCTATGAAATTTTGAGATATTTTAAAAATTGTTGCTTTAGACGAGATATAAAATTAAAAGCGTTGGCCACTGAATCTGGTAGAAAAGCTTCTTGAGGACAGGGAAAAAAACTTTTTTTTGGGTGTGATTTACGACCCCCAAACCTTAAATGGGAAAAAACCATACCATGGGGGGGGTTAAACCCGGGGCTAAAGGGTCAAAAAAACTCCAGACCAAATGCGTTACCCCACGGGGCCCCAGCTAGCTAAAAAAAGATTAACCTATGGGAAAAATTTAAAAAACCCAAAGGGAAAGGGTTTAGCAAGGCACCACTGGGGACCCAAACGCACTTTTTTACAGACAAATCTTCCATTTGCAGGGCCGGGACGAACCAAGCTCAAGTCCCCTAAAAGCCGTAAACCCAGGGCCCTCACGAAACTGAAATGAAAACGATTGCAAACAAACCATACCAGGGGGTTGGTGTTAAAACCCCGTAAATCAGAGAGTCAAAAAAATCCAGACCAACGATTTTGACCCCGTTTTGTAAAAATTTGAAATTTTGGTAGAGTGGGTCTAGGGGAAAACCCCTTCCTTTTGGTGTATAAATATCCCTAGGGGAAAATGAATTTTTATTGAAAGCTAGCGGGCCCAGTGGCCGGGGATTCCCAATAAACCCCCTCTGTCGCTGGTTCAAAACCCCCCCCCGTGGAATGGTTTTTTTTAAAATCGGGTCATTACGTTTTTGTGAGTCTTAACAGGAGTGCAAAAAACTTCCAGGGGGGAACAAAAATTCGAAAGGCTTTTCCACTACAAAAAGGTTGTGCAAATTGGGAGTTTTTAAAATTTTTGAATATTGACTGGAAAATTTGAAAAAAAAATTTTGAGTAAAAACCTGGGTATACCGGAAAGGGGGTTTCCCGGGGGGTTAAAACGCCACCGGGGCCCCACCCTGTGACCAGGCCTCATGGTGGATCAGGGGCCTAAAACAACCAGGTGTTACTGTTAGCGGGAAGGGAAACCCCGGGGGACAGGGCGAACCACACCCGGCTGGTCGGGTTTACTGACTTTGGGTTTGCTTGCCCCATTCCCTGCTTGAAGAAAAGGCCGGGGGGGGTCAATTTGGGTACTCCCCCTTATTTTCTGGGAGGCATTTAAAACAGTCTTGGGCCCCTGCCCATTTAAAATTTGTGTTTTTTCCTTATCGTGCTAGGGGCCCCCCTGTTTTTCCCCGGGGGATGTTGAAATCGTCTGCCGAGCCCTTTTGTTTTTCATAGGGGTGATTTTCGTGGCAATTTTTGGTACTAATCCTGCTAGGATTTTCAAAGGGTGTAGGGTAATCATTTATCTCTCCCGTCTGCATTCCAGGGAGTGCAGGTTGAGGAACTTAAAGCTTTTACCAGAAAACTGACGTGTTTTATAGCATTATGTTTGCTTTGAATTTTTCTCTGAAAATTTTTTCTAGGTCAGCAATTTCCCCTTTCCCTTGAAAGGTGCTGTTGTGTGCAGCAAATTCCACCCTTTGATAAAAACAAGGACCTGAAGAGTGTCTTTCCAGGGGCTTGGCCTCCCTATTTCTGAAGGTTTCCATTACCCAAATCCTTTCTTTTTTTCTGCAGATGCAAATTAAATACAAAGTTAGGGTTTTTTGAAGGTGAATCCTCCGACATGAACACCCAGGTCTTTTACTTTTTTTTTTTTCGCTCTATTGTTTGGTTGAATTTTTTTTACACTTCGTTTGTATTTTTTTAAATTTCCTCACTTTTTTCCTTTATTGGAGTATTTGGAAATTTCTCATTTTTGAATTTTCATTTTGGGTTTTTCTTCGGCCCTTTTTAGGGGGAAAAAGACCTGGAAAATCCTATCAAAAATTTTCTAGGAACTAAAAAGTTTATCCAAAAACAAAACAATAAAAATTAACAAAACAGCAAAACCCCCCAAATCCCCCCAACTGAAACAGCAAACAAAACTCAATTTTTTCCCTTCCCCCACCATAGAAAAAAAGGGGGCGAGAAAAAACCCCCCAAGCTCGCTCCCTCAGGGAAACCTACCCGAATAAAATTTTCCCCTACCCCCCAACCAACCCAACAGAAGTCTCCTCATCATCAACCCCCTTTAAAAAACAAGGCGGGAGTTAAAAAAAAAAACTTACCCCCTTTTATGTACAAAAAAGCTTCACAAGTACTGTCACCAATTATTGCAACATTTTAAAAAATCCATTGAACCCCTCCCCCTTTCCCCATAAAATCTCAAAATAGCGGGGGCACTCCGATCCACAAAGGAGGAATCAAGCAGCTTGAATAACTATAAAACCAATATCAAATTCCTCTGTTTTCCCTAAAATCTTTAAAAAAATAATTCTGGGCCGATCTTTCCCTCCTGGGCTCACATAACATACTAAACCTTTTTCAGTTTGGATTCGGAATAATAAAAGCCCCAAAGATGCTTTTTTTCAAAAGCTAGAATTTAATATACACCTTTTCCGAGAAAAAAGAATTCCCGCTGGGAATCTTCCTTGATTTATTTAAAGCTTTTGAAACAGTGGGACCATGATTTGCTCCCACTTTAAAATTTAAAAACACACAAATGGTATAAGGGGGCATTTCTCAACTCCCTTTAAATTAAAAACCTCTTTAAAAAGAAGCCAATAGGGGTACACAAATGGAGATAACCTTCCAAAAAAACCAATTATAGTGGGGGGGTCCCAAAAGGGAAAGTGCCCCTGGACCCACCCTTTTTTCTTTTTTAAACACCAATGATCAAACCGAATGCTTCACAGTCTCCAAACCCCATATTTTTTCCAGAGACACTCTTTACGTTTTCTTAAACCCAAACTCAAAAGGGCCCAACACTTTTTAATTTTTGCGAATTGCGAAAATATCTACCTGGATAAATGACAATAACCCTTTACACTCAATACTGAAAAAACCCTTTATTCATTAAATTTTGGGAAACGAGAAACAAATGTTCCCCCCTTAACATAAAAACTAAACGGATCACCCATCAAAAAACTCCAGGGGGGGGGAAGGAAAATTTCCTAGGAATCCACCTTGACACATATACAACACACAAAACAACAAATTTTCTAAAAAAAATCTCTAAAACAGTAGGCTTTACAAAAAAAGATACGGTCCCTATGTTCTGCAATCGCTCCCCTTTGCACTTTTTAAATTCTTTTTTTTTCACCTTCTACACTTATCTCACCTATGGTTTTTTTGCATGGGGATCAACAAAAATTAAATCACCTAAGACCATTAATTTAACCCCGCCCAAAAGGCTTTCAGTTTTTAGAATGATAAAAAATTCCTACCCAAAGGGAAACATACTCCACCCAAAATTTAAAAGTCTAAAAATACCCACCGTAAAGAAAAATCCATACTTTTCTTGTACCTGTCATTTCATAGAACTCTACACCAAAAATAAACCCACCACTCCAAAAATTTCCTCACCAACCTTAACAGGGCACACTACCCTAAACCAAAAAGACACAGATCACTTTTTTATGTACCCCTTGGGCCATATCACAATGTTTAAGGGAAATTATGCCATTAAGGGGCCCCCAAAATTTAGGGTTTTATTACCAGTAAATACTAAAGTTAAACCCGGGCTGAACATCCCAAATTTTAAAATTTGTTTAAAAAAAAAAACTACTCACCCTAAAAAAATACTCATTATTCCCAATTTCTTACCTTTGGGGAAAAAAAATCTCCCAAAACCCAAATCGTAACACTTTTAAAATTTTTGATTTCCCAAAGTTCTTACATTATTAAAACTTACTACATTTGTAGTATAAATACCTGCCCAAAACAAAACTGTCTTAAAAACCAAATTTGTAGCATTCTTTATATTGTGAACTACTCCAACAAACCCCTTTAAAAATTATATTCCCCCTAATATAATAAAGTATTTTCTATTGATATACACAGCCTACAAAAAAAACTTTCAAATTGTCCCCTTGTAATTCCTCGATTGTTTAAATTTTAGTTAAAAATTACTGTCCCCGCTTTTTAAAAAAAAAAACAGATGTACAAAATTCAACAAGCTATGATTAGTTTTTTCTAGTAAAGTAGTCTGTAAGCCATTAAATTTAAATTTCCCAAAATGCCATGGGATTATAGTGGAACTCTTTTCACTGCAGTTCCCTTATTGTAAAATTTCATAAAACTCAAAGCAAATTGAAAAGGGAAAAAAAAAAACTGTATTGCTTGTATTGTAATTTTTATTTGGGTTTATATCCCCCCGGAGTCCCTTGGGGGTGTCTTCATTTTAAAGACACTCATGTAAAAACCCGGTGTCATCGCAAAGGAAACACGGGCTGTGGCTTATAACCCTGAGTATGTCAATATGAGGATGAAGAAAAAAGATGGGTGGGGAGTATGTGGGCCCTTTTGGGGAAAAGAGCTTTCACCATGCGGGATTAGACTTTTTCTCTGTTTTTCTACTACCTTTCGTTCTATTTGTTAGGAAAATTTTGGGTTCATCTACTAACTTTTCCCTTTATTTTCCCTTTTTGCGCTTTTGAAAAGTCTGGGTATATTAAAATCTGCATTTTGTTTGTCTTCTAAAGCATCCGGGGGAAACCCTTTTCATAGTGGTCATAGCTGCCCGGGGGTTTTGGGAATTGATGGGTTTTCTAGATGGGTGGCGACTTGCTTCTTAAAAACCTTTCAAAGATTTTTTTGTTTTGGGGGTGTTAGTGTTAAACAGCTGTTGTTCTTTGTATTGCTTTAATTTCCCCCTTTATAGAATGGGGCTTTGCTGTTGTTTTTAGCAAATATGGGACGACCCCCGTTTCCATACGACTTTCCTTTATACGATTTTTGGGTTTTTTTTTAAAGCATCTGGGGACAGAACCAAATAGAGGGAAAAACCCTTCTGGACTTGGGGTTTTTGCCAGTAAGGGAAACAATCATCAATTTAAACTTGAGGTTGAGAGTTGGGGAAAGTGGAAACACCAAATACTCAATTTTAATATTCATGGGAAATATCCTAATTTTAAATGCAATCAAGGCCTTTTCCCCGACTTCCCCTTGGGTAATTCGTTTGGACTGAGAAAATTTCCTAGGTGGGCTGAACTGGAATGAAACTGACTATGGGTTTAGGTTTCTTTGGGGGTGGTTTTGGGTATGACGTTTTTCCAGAAACATGTTTTTTGCTCCCCCGACAACTTATGCTCCAAAGGGAAATTTGATCAAACAAAAACGTTCCCCAAATTTGGGCCAAAAAAAGGGAAAGTATAGGCGAATCAAAAAAGGAAGGGTCAGTTAAAAAATCAAAGGGATTTAGTTAAAGTGAAAAATAAAAAAAAGAAAAAAGAAAATCAAAAAGGCATTATGCCCGGTTTGTTGCAAGGGAAAAACGAAGACTCCCCCCCCCCCGGATTTTTTTCAGGTATAAGAATTTAAAATTGGGGACAAGTAGAGCCCCTTCAAAAAATTACTCAGGTCAACTCAAAGACCCTTTATAAGAAAAGTGAGAATTTTTAAAAACCTTTTTTCCTCTCAGTTTTTCACCGGAGGGTACTAGTGAAATTCCAGAAAAAAAATTAAAGTAGAAAAAAGGACGAAAATAAAAAGGTCCGATCAGGGGCCAAGTGACATGGTTCTTAGACAAATTGATAAATTGAAACCTAAAAAAATCCCAAAACCCTGAAAAACATATGCAAAGGGGTTTTAAAAGAACGTAAAAGGAACTTAAACAAACCTTTGGGGTAATCCCTTTTAAAATATCACTACAAACCGGTTTTAGTGCCAGATTAATGGAAAATACAAATTGATACCTACACAAAACAGAGACAGGTCCTTTTTCAAACTATGACCAATAAGCCTTTAACCCTCCATAAATAAATTATTTTATATATATATATATATTTATTTATTTATATAAATATATATATATATATTTTATATATATATAATATATAAAGGGAGTAGGTTTGGGAAACAGCCCCCACCCAGGGGGAAGGGACTTTCCGTCCTGCAGATGGGCTGTGAAAAGAAACCTGTAAAAGTTTTGCATGAGGTAGGGTTTGTGGTTTTTTTTTGCTCATAAACACGCAAAAAAAAACAGGGGTATCTTGCTTCCCTACTTACACTTTGGTCCCCACTTCACAAAACCGGACTTTATATATATATACATATTTCTAGGTTTTTCTCCTTTTTTTTAAAAAGCTCTTGTTTTTTTCCTTTTTTCTTTATTGTTCCCCTGGGGGGAAGGGAAAGAATCTTTCCACCGTAAACCATGCGTTTCGTATGAGGCGAAATAAAAAAGCCGGGGGCAAAGGGCCCAGTAAACCCCTTTTTTCCCCGGAAACAAATTTTCTAAAAAAGAGAAGAAAAAAAAAACTTTTTTAAAAATGGGATGCTTGGGAAAGGGTGGATGTTTGCGGATGACAAGAAAAAGATGAATTTCTTTTGGGTTTTTAAGGGTTTAAAAAAAGTTGGATGTCCGGGGCCCCAAGCGAAAAAAAAGTGAAGGGGGGAGGGGGATTTCGGGTGGGGGAAAAAAAATTGGGGTTAAATCTGGATTTTTCTGAGAGAGTTTTTTGCAAAGGAAAGGGGGAGCAGTAAAGTTTTAAGGATCAGTTATGGAAGGAGAAAAGAGAATTTTGAATGTGTAAAAATTTAAGAATTATGTGGATTAAAGCAAAATTTGGGTGCGGGAAAAATAGGTTTTTAATAAGGGGTGTATGCAACCCGAAAAAGAGAGGGAAAAGAGGAAAGAGAGAAATTTTTTAAAAGGGTGTTTTAAATGAAATTTTTAGGAGCCTTTGAACCCAAATGAGAGAGTCATTGTGGTTGGGGAAACTGAATGCTAAAGTAGAAAAAATTTTTGAAGGGTGTGGTTTTTTAAGTTTTGGGGGGGGTCAGGGTTTAAAAAAAAAATTGGGGGGCCTTTTTATTGAAATTTGATAGAAAGGGGTTTTATAGGTAATTTAAAATTTTAAGAAAAAGAGGATTAAGTATAAAAATATGATGTAGGGGAAATGACAGTAGTTTTTGGATTAAAAGTATTGGTAGATAAATACTGTTGAGTTTAAAAATTTAGGATTTTAAATTTTTTATAGAGGGGGGCCCCAAAATATCAATCACTTTCTAGTTTTTAGCTACAATGAGAGTAAAAGGGAATTTGGGGGAAAAAAGGAGAAATTTAAGCTTCAGGGGAAAAGAGAGGGGAAGGTTTTTAAACCCAAAAGAGGGGGCCCGGGTTTGGGGGAAGTTTTAAACAGCTTTAGGGATAATGGGCTAATGAAAAGCATAGGCAATGGGGGTCGAAGAGGAATGGGGGTAGGGTTTAAAAAAGTAGTGTTAGAGTGTTTAGCAAAGTTTGGGGGTTACGGGAAAAAATGGTGTGCCCGGAGGGAAAGGGGAGCGATTGGGGAATTATGATGTAAAAGAGTAAGTAAGGGGGGAAAATTTGCATATGAGAAGTTCTTACAAAGTAGAAGTGATGCAAGGAGGGAAGAGTATATGGAGAAAAGAGAGAGGTTAAGAGAGTGGTGAAGTAAAGTAAAAAGAGAGCAAATGAGAGAGTGGGTGAGATGTTATCAACAAATTTTGTTGAAAATAAGAAAAAGTTTTGGAGTGAGATTAACAAGTTAAGGAAGCTAGAGAACAAATGGATTTTGTCAGTAAAAAATAGGAGAGGAGAGCTATTAATGGAGAGTTAGAGGTATTGGGAAAATGGAGGAATATTTTGAGGAATTGTTAAATGTTGATGAAGATAGGTAAGCTGTGATTTCGTGTATAGGGCAAGGAGGAATAACATCTTGTAGGAGTGAGGAAGAGCCAGTTGTGAGTGTGGGGGAAGTTCGTGAGGCAGTAGGTAAAATGAAAGGGGGTAAGGCAGCCGGGATTGATGGGATAAAGATAGAATGTTTAAAAGCAGGTGGGGATATAGTTTTGGAGTGGTTGGTGCAATTATTTAATAAATGTATAGAAGAGGGTAACGTACCTAGGGATTGGCAGAGAGCATGCATAGTTCCTTTGTATAAAGGCAAAGGGGACAAAAGAGAGTGCAAAAATTATAGGGGATAAGTCTGTTGAGTATACCTGGTAAAGTGTATGGTAGAGTTATTATTGAAAGAATTAAGAGTAAGACGGAGAATAGGATAGCAGATGAACAAGGAGGCTTTAGGAAAGGTTAGGGGGTGTGTGGACCAGGTGTTTACAGTGAAACATATAAGTGAACAGTATTTAGATAAGGCTAAAGAGGTCTTTGTGGCATTTATGGATTTGGAAAAGGCGTATGACAGGGTGGATAGGGGGGCAATGTGGCAGATGTTGCAGGTGTATGGTGCAGGAGGTAGGTTACTGAAAGCAGTGAAGAGTTTTTACGAGGATAGTGAGGCTCAAGTTAGAGTATGTAGGAAAGAGGGAAATTATTTCCAGTAAAAGTAGGCCTTAGACAAGGATGTGTGATGTCACCGTGGTTGTTTAATATATTTATAGATGGGGTTGTAAGAGAAGTAAATGCGAGGGTCTTGGCAAGAGGTGTGGAGTTAAAAGATGAAGAATCACACATAAAGTGGGAGTTGTCACAGTTGCTCTTTGCTGATGACACGGTGCTCTTGGGAGATTCTGAAGAGAAGTTGCAGAGATTGGTGGATGAATTTGGTAGGGTGTGCAAAAGAAGAAAATTAAAAGTGAATACAGGAAAGAGTAAGGTTATGAGGATAACAAAAAGATTAGGTGATGAAAGATTGAATATCAGATTGGAGGGAGAGAGTATGGAGGAGGTGAATGTATTCAGATACTTGGGAGTGGACGTGTCAGCGGATGGGTCTATGATAGATGAGGTGAATCATAGAATTGATGAGGGGAAAAGGGTGAGTGGTGCACTTAGGAGTCTGTGGAGACAAAGAACTTTGTCCTTGGAGGCAAAGAGGGAATATATGAGAGTATAGTTTTACCAACGCTCTTATATGGGTGTGAAGCATGGGTGTGAATGTTGCAGCGAGGAGAAGGCTGGAGGCAGTGGAGATGTCATGTCTGAGGGCAATGTGTGGTGTGAATATAATGCAGAGAATTCGTTAGTTTGGAAGTTAGGAGGAGGTGCGGGATTAACAAAACTGTTGTCCATAGGGCTGAGGAAGGGTTGTTGAAGTGGTTCGGACATGTAGAGAGAATGGAGCGAAACAGAGTGACTTCAAGAGTGTATCAGTCTGTAGTGGAAGGAAGGCGGGGTAGGTGTCGGCCTAGGAAAGGTTGGAGGGAGGGGGTAAAGGAGGTTTTGTGTGCGAGGGGCTTGGACTTCCAGCAGGCATGCGTGAGCGTGTTTGATAGGAGTGAATGGAGACAAATGGTTTTTAATACTTGACGTGCTGTTGGATGTGAGCAAAGTAACATTTATGAAGGGGTTCAGGGAAACCGGCAGGCCGGACTTGAGCCCTGGAGATGGGAAGTACAGTGCCTGCACTCTGAAGGAGGGGTGTTAATGTTGCAGTTTAAAAACTGTAGTGTAAAGCACCTTTCTGGCAAGACAGTGATGGAGTGAATGATGGTGAAAGTTTTTCTTTTTCGGGCCACCCTGCCTTGGTGGGAATCGGCCAGTGTGATAATAAAAATAATATATATATATATATATATATATATATATATATATATATATATATATATATATATATATATATATATATATATAAATAATTATATATTATATATGTATATATATATTATATATATATATATATATAATATATATATATATATATATATATATATGTATATATATATATATATATATATATATATATATATATTATATATATATATATATATTATATATATATATATGTCGTGCCGAATATGTAAAACTGGTCAATTAGCAAGAACTCATTTAAAATTAAGTCCTTTCTGAAATTTTCTCTTATACGTTTAAAGATATATTTTTTTCATTGATGTTAATGTAAAAAATTTTAATTTTGCACCAAAAGAATCTTAGAAAACTTACCTATCCTTATTATAACAACTGCAATTTATTTTAGCCTAATCCTACTAAATATATTTTAAATACTTTTACAGTAATTTAATACTAAACAAACACAGTGAAATATATTTTTTTCGTTAGGTTTAGAATGATTTTGGCGAAATTATTGCATACACAAATTTTCACTTGTCCTATATGGCAAAATGAGCGTTGCCATTTAAGCCAAGATCGCAAGTTCTGCCTATTCGGCACGACATATATATATATATATATATATATATATATATATATATATATATATATATATATATATATATGTCGTGCCGAATAGGCAGAACTTGCGATCTTGCCTTAAATAGCAACGCTCATCATGCCATATAGGACAAGTGAAAATTTGTGTATGCAATAATTTCGCCAAAATCATTCTGAACCTAACGAAAAAAAATATATTTCACTGTGTTTGTTTAGTATTAAATTATTGTAAACAAATCTAAAATATATTTAGTTGGGTTAGGCTAAAATAAATTGTTCTTGTTATAATAAGGTTAGGTAAGTTTTCTAAGATTCTTTTGACGCAAAATTATAAATTTTTGCATTAACATTAATGAAAAAAAATATCTTTAGAAAGGACTTAATTTTAAATGAGTTCTTACTAATTGACCAGTTTTGCATATTCGGCACGACATATATATATATATATATATATATATATATATATATATATATATATATATATATATATATATATATATATATATATATATATATATATATATATATATATATATATATATATATATATAGGTAGTAGGTGGTAGACAGCAACCACCCAGGGAAGTACTACCGTCCTGCCAGATGACTGTGAAACAGAAACCTGTAACTGTTTTGCATGATGGTAGGATTGCTGGTTTCTTTTTCTGTCTCTAAACACGCTAGATAACAGGGATATCTTGCTACTCCTACTTACAGTTTGGTCACACTTCACAGCACGCATATGCATATATATATATACATACATCTAGGTTTTTCTCCTTTTTTTTAAATAGCTCTTGTTCTTTATTTTCTATTGTCCATGGGGGAAGTGGAAGAATCTTTTCCCCCGTAAGCCTGCGTTCGTATGA
>NW_026470787.1:0-5000 GCF_026875155.1 Cherax quadricarinatus | reverse complement strand
TGAGTTCTCCCCCTTTTCTGTCTTTTTGATCACCTGGTTTTGACTGTTTTTCCGTTCTTCCTTTCGGGTCACTTTTCTCGTTCTTGATTTTTCGTGCTGGGTCCCTTTACTGTGCGCCTCCTCTCTGCGACTGATTTCCCCCCCATTTCGTGTGTTCTTGCCTTTCTGTTCTTTTTCATTCTTATGGGCCCTTTTTTTTTGCCTCCTTTCACCGTGGGTAAACCAGGGGGTTGTTCTGGGCTTCCGTTTTTTACTGTTGCCCTTGGGAATGAACCTTTCCACTCCCCCTTGCATTTTGTTGCTACTATTCCATCATTTATTACTGGGTTTCCTGCCAGTTCTCTGTCCCCCTGGACCTCCCGATGAAGTTTTTCAACCTATTAGTCCCCTCTTTTTTAGAGGCTTTTCCCATTTTCCCGTTTTCTCTCCATTTGGGTCTACATGTTTCAAACCAAAGAACCAGTGGTGCTAGTTAGGGGATTTTATTGTGTCCTCAATGCTGAGTGCCCCGGGGAACACAAGGTCCAAACTTGCTGGTTCCCTCCCCCCTTTCCCCTGGTAGTGTCCTTTAAAATGTTGGTCATGAGGTTTTCCAGCACCCGTCCAAATCCCGGGGTCTCCATGTTTCGGGCCCCATGTGGGGGGTCCAGGTTTTCCCAGTCCCAAATTTTGGGTTTTAAAACCCCCCTAACAGCAACTTTTTCTCTGCTGGAGTGAGCTCTTCTTGCCACCCCAGCAAGTGTGTCCACATTGCTCTGTTTTCTCTTATATTCCTCCTTGCCCCCTGCAGTTTGTGGTGGATTATCTACTGCAATGACCCACTTTTTGTTCCCCGACTGAAGTGTACCCGCTATGTAGTTCTTTCTCCTGTCTCATCTATTCCTTCCCTTTTTCGAAATTTTCCTCTGTTTTTTAGAGCAGACAACCCCACCTCCCCCCCACCCCCTTTTATCTTTTCTGATCTGGTATCCTGGTGGGAAAAATTGCATTGTTATTGCTCCATGAGTTTTTTTTCTGTAACTGCTATGATGTCTGGGGGTTCTCATTGATTCTTTCTTGCCATTCCTCATGTTTATTGTTAATCCATCTGCTTTGTGTACAAACCTTCAATTTGTTTTTAATACTGTAATGTGGGGGGGGGGTGGAAAAGAGGGATCGGTGTGTGATGGTTTGGGTTTTGGGAAAGTTAGTTTTCCTTGGGGGTGTCGTGGTGGAGTCCCTTTTCAGGGTGTTTCGGGGGGGGCGTTGTCCTTCCATTTGATCCGGGTTATTCTCTCTCCTTTTTCATTTCCCCCCATTTCTCCCTTTTGTTTTGAACTCTCTCTTTCTTGTCTTCCTTTTGTCCTGTGTTCTGTCTCGGGCGAGGTACACACTCCGAACTCCCGTTGCTCTCAGCGTCTTTCTCCCGCAGGACTGGTTCGGGTTATTCTGCCCTTTAAAATTACTTTGAGGGCCCATTCCCTTTTTTTTGTGAACCACCCAAATTTTCCCAAAAAATTTGCCACCTGGGTATGTCCCCCTCGCCCATCACCTTCATGAGTCTTTTAATCGCTTTTTTTTCCCCTGCTTTTTTCATCATAAATTTTCCCCTTTAGCTTTGTCAGCCCCTAGACAAAACGGATTTCCCCCTTTTCCCCTCCCACGTGACTCCCATTTTCATCTTGATTGTTTTTGTTCCTTCCGTGGAGTGTTCTTCCTTCAGTCCCCTTCCCCCTTTTGGCCCTATGCTTCTTGGTTTATCCTTCCTGCTCATTGTCCCCGGCCCCCCAGGTATCTGGTAAGGGCCTTGCACTTGTCCTGTTCCTCAATGTCTTTCAAACCTCCTTTCTGTCCTAGAGTGTCCCCGTCTTTGTTTTGGCCCCTGTGGGTTTGACAGGGGCCCCGATACAGTTTAGTTTTTATGCTTTTCGGACCTGTTGTCTGTGTTCGATGAGCCATTGTGTGTGTGTTTGTGTGTTGTGTGTGTGTGTGTGTGTGTGTGTGTGTGTGTGTGTGTGTGTGTGTGTGTGTGTGTGTGTGTTGTGTGTGTGTGTGTGTGTGTGTGTTAGTGTTGCAGGTACGGTGTGTGTTGTATGGTGTGTTGGTGTACCAGTCAAGAACTCTCTTAGCCTCCCTTAATCCTTCCCTCGCTCCCTCCCTCCCTCCCTCCCTCCCTCCCTTCCTTCCTTCCTCCCTCCCTCCCTCCCTCCCTCCTGGGACAGACAAATAATGCTGGTTAACAACACTCAAAACATTTATAAAGTTTTTTTTTCGATAATATCAATGTTGCTACTGCAACATTGCAACTCTCATAATATCTAGCAATTAACCGTAACCCCAAATATTGTGTTGTATGATTTATTTAGATATGTAATGAAGGACTACTATACATTGTAATAGATTAATTAATTTTGACAATGCTTCCTTTAATTCCTGGAACAAAACTTATTCATCAGCATCACCGATCATTCTTAAATGGGAAGGAGAAATAATGTCTGAATATTAAATAACTATTTTGATAAGACAAATGCCTACATAGATCAGTGAATAGGCCTACTGATCTATGTAGGCAGGTCTTTTATATGTAGATCTTCCTCTAAGCTTCATTGTAAATAATCAGTCATTGTTGCTGGTAGTTTTTGACGTGAAGAATTAGATAGTGAAGTCAAGGTAATGATGCAGGTAGTTATGTAGTTAATAACATCAAATAAGGAACAATGGAGTAGGCCTACTGATATGTGAAGAGTATTGGGTAAGCAATAAATGACAAAATCTTGTAAATCATGTCAGTCTGTTATTAGATTGGTTGGGACGGAAGAAAAAAACAAAGGGAAGGAGAATGGAAGGAAGATAATGAAGTAAGTCGGGAGGGAGGAGAGAGGGAAGAAAGAAAGGAGAGAACGATATTTTAGATATATTTATATTCAGTCGCAGACATTCTCTGTTCGTTTGTTATCCTTCATCATCTCAACCTCTGGTGTTACTCATAAAAAAAAATTTGGGGATATGACTTAGCATATTCACCCTTACATTTAATTGTTGCTACTGCGAGTAAATTGATTTTAGGCCTACCTCGGATACGTTTTTGAAAAATCAGTTGTAATCAGTTTTAGTGTGTGAGGAAGTGTTGAAGATAGAGTCTTGGCTTGTTATGTCTGTCAGACCACAGTTATCTAAGTCACCCATCAATCTTCCGGAGTCCCACAGTAATCTAAGTCATCCATCAGTCTTCCGGAGTCCCACAGTTATCTAAGTCATCCATCAATCTTCCGGAGTCCCACAGTTATCAAGTCATCCATCAATCTTCCGGAGTCCGGCATCTTCTCTAGATCAGTTTGGTTCAGCTCCTGCAAATAAACTTAATCAAATTTCATTCTGCTGCTGCCTCGTCTTGTTGCTTCTTGTACTGCTTATAACATTCAAGTTATTAATAATATTGACACTGTTCAACCTTTGAACTACAGTTTCAAAACATCGACAAACACCAGACTACATTAATGCAAAAACTGAAACAATTTGCTTCTCACCATAAAATAGGTTTGATAAAATAGGCAGATCAACGAGAATAACAACCACAGTGATACTTCAGGTGCAGTAGTAGAAGATTTATAAATTGTTGTCCCTTGGTCATCTACCTGTGTTAAATACTGCCATGTTGTTTTATTGTAACTAAGACATGAGTTTAGAGATGAAGAGAGATGCTTGACAGATTGAAGAAGAGAAGAGATACGAAGGGAGGGAACACGCAGGACAACACGTATCTTGCTAATTCTACTTAAACTAAAGTCACACTACACGTATATGTATACAGGTATATGTATACACGTATACACGTATATATATATATATATATATATATATATATATATATATATATATATATATATATATATATATATATATATTATATATATATATATATATATATATATATATATATATATATATATATATATATATATATATATATATATATATATATATATATATATATATATATATATATATATATATTATATATATATATATATATATATATATATATATATATATATATATATATAAAATATATATATATATATATATATATATTATTATTTATTATCACACTGGCCGATTCCCACCAAGGCAGGGTGGCCCGAAAAAGAAAAACTTTCACCATCATTCACTCCATCACTGTCTTGACAGAAGGGTGCTTTACACTACAGTTTTTAAACTGCAACATTAAAAAAAACTGTAGTGTAAAGCACCCTTCTGGCAAGACAGTGATGGAGTGAATGATGGTGAAAATTTTTTTTTTTCGGGCCACCCTGCCCCTTGGTGGGATCGGGGCCGTGTGAAATAAAATAATAAAAAATAATAATTTAAAATAAATTTTAAATATATATATAATATATATATAAATTTTATATATATATATATATATTTTTTTTATTATATATATATATATATATATATATATATATATATATTTTACGGTTACCTGTATACATATCGTGTTGTGACTTATATATGTTTATAAAATTATAAAATATATATATTATATTTATTTATATATATAAATATTATATATTAAATTTATATTATATATATATTATATTTATATATATATATATATATATATTATATATTTATATTATAATTTAAAAAAAAAAATTTTTGAAATGAAATTAAACAGAAAATTAGGGGGAAATGGAGAAAACGATTTTTAAAAAGGGGAAACTGGCAGGGATCTTGAAAAAAGGGAAAACATGGTGGGGAAAAAAAGGTTGGTGGGCAAATTTTGAGCAAAAAAACGTCCCAAAGGGGGAGTTAGGCCAAGTTTTTTGTAATTTGTGAATGGCAGGGGGGGAAGGTAGGCAGGGGGGTGTCTGTTTTGGGGAGGTTTTGGGGGGAAATTAAAGAGAGAATTCATTATTTGGGAAGAAGGGGGGGGTTCCCAAAGGGATGGGGAAGGGTGGATGGTCGCAGAAGGGGAGGAAACAAAAACCAAGTTAAGTCTGAGTGGAAGGAAAGGGGGG
>NW_026470786.1:0-12095 GCF_026875155.1 Cherax quadricarinatus | reverse complement strand
CGGCAAAAAGGCCCTGTCGGGATTAGTCGAATTCTCCACTTCTTTCCCAATAGATGTTCAAACGAAGCTCAATATTCATTTTTTTCTATGACTCTCTCATACTTGTATTTTCCTGTTACCGGAGTTGATGAGACACAATAAATAACATCATCTGCAAACTGTCACAATCGTATCACAAACTCTGGTTGAGGAAGGTCATTCACATAAATGTTTGAACAGAAGGGGACTGAGACAAAAACCTTGTGGACACCACCCGTCGGTATAAAAGGCTCTGTCGACCATGCCATGAAAGGTGGAATGTTTTTTCCCTTTGATTTAAGAAATTTTTATATTACTCTGAGGAAAGTCCAGTTATGGTCTGGTAGGTCAATGATTTGTATAAAGCCATCAGCCATAAGCTATCAAAAGCTTTATGAACATCTCTGGTGGCAATTAAGGCGAGATTCCCCTGATGTTTAGACTTGCTACAGTATCGAAAATAACATTTATTGCATGATTGGTTCCTCTATGTTTTTCTAAAGCCAAATTTTTTTTTCAGTAAAAAAGTGATTAAACTGCATATAGTATTCAATCTGTTGGAAATGACTTTCTCAAGAACTTTTCCAGTGACTTCAAGTAAAGATATAGGCAAATAGTTCCCGGGTTGGTGGATGTCTTTATTGGGCTTACCAAGAAAGATCATCCTAGCGTCTTAAAAACAACTGGAAAATGTCCTAGGCCAAGATGGCTTTAAAGATTTTTACCAAAGCCCTGTTTACAATTTCTAGGTAGGTATTTTGTTCATTGTTTTTCCCAGAGGGGCCAGGGGCTCTATTTTCTCATTCTTCCAATAACCGACTTATCTCTAGTATGTAATAGTCTAGTAACGGGTGGGTATCTTCAAGAGTTGAAGTATCGATGGAAGGTAGTGGTTGTAGATCATCCAATTTTCTCATCTCTCCATTCATTTCCCAAACTGATAATGATTATTGTTAAATTGACACTGTTATTGTGGGAGAGAATTTTCTCCCATACATCACCCATCAAATTATCCTGATCCTGTGGACGTCCCAAATTTAATTTCAACATCTTCATCACCTCATCAGTGAAGGTATGAACTAGGTAATTAGGAGCCTTGTGCTTTCCCCCTAAAAGTTGTTTGGATCTTACTCCAAAATTTTGCTGGTTCCCGTTTATATACTGATTAGCTTGAAGAACTAGAAATTTCCATGTCTCGTTTGTGTTGACTAATCATGTTAATTAATTCTTGCCTTAATCGGTGCAGTGTAGCTGCTGGTGGTTGTCGCGTTTGAAGATGCCTTCGACATTCTGTTTGATAATTTCTTAATTGTCCCAAATTTCCCTAGTAGGTTTATATTGTTGGTATAATCTTGTGGAAGCTAATTGACAAGTTGTATTAGTAGCTTCAATTATTCGATTATGCAGGGACCTGATTGCATCATCAATTGCATTGGAAGGTAGATTTTCCAATGACACAATTTCACCCTCACCCAGATATGCCCTGAAGGGTCAAATCCTGGGGTTTTTTAAGATTGGGTTTTTAGAGGAACAGGTATTCTAAATGGAGAAGTTTGTAGTTGTATTAAAACCCGGGAATGGTCAGATCCTACATTTCCACCAGGAGATATACGACAGTGGAAGATGTCACAGTCTCTGTTTGTCAGTACTAAATCTGGTGTCCCTGGATGAGGTCCAATGTACGATTTAAAAAAATGGCCTTGAAATGACAAGTTTCTAGCTGTCATGAATTAAAGAGTTGTTTTTCCTTTTAAGTCACCCAGGGGAAAATACCAGCTCCACAGTTGAAGAGGGCAGGTGATGACTTTAAAAAATCCCCGCAGAATTGTTGGAATATTTCTGCTTAATATCCTATGTAGGGGATTGACTCTATAAATGGTTGTCTGGGGGGAAAATATCCAGTTCCTATCAATATTGTCCATGAACGTTGTCATTTCTATTGCAAGAATGTTGTCTTCATCAACATGAATATTTTTAAATGTAAGCCTAATTTTAATAAACCCTTTGTCGGTTTGGCCGAAAAAATTCGGTATTGATTATGTGTTTTTGGCGCGTGTCATACTTCGCGCCCCGCGCGGGGGAGCTTCCCGTTTTTTTAGTTCCAACCAATCACAAACCTTCCCTGAGTCTCTTCAGCTAAGTACAGTTCGCTTCTGCCGCCTTTCCCCTTGGTTGAGAGATCAAAATAAAACACTGGCGGGTTGGCTTCGAACACACACGCATTTTCCCTCCACCCTTTCTAATCTACTCTTGGATTATACAATTTTTCAATGTCGGTAAGTACTGATTGTTGTGTTTAGTGCTTTTCATGAATAGTTTTTGGGGATATTTTGATATATAACTAAAGTCCGTGTGAAGCATAATATGAGTTAGCATGCAGTTGAAAAAAGTGCAAGCATTTTATTTTCCCAATTATTTCGGTATTGCGCGAGTTTCCGGGAATGTCCAAATTTTAGTCAAATAAATATTTATAAAAAATTTTCAATTGCATATATGAACTCTGTAGTGGTCTGGATTTATACAGGAGGTTTTTTATTGTCCCTTTCCAGTTCCCCTGAGAGGCTGTTTTTATGGGGAGCGTCGACCACAGGTCGAGGTATGTCTGCGTTTCTGAAGACAGTGACTCGGAACCAGAGGTAGACGAACCAGAATTGCTGGATAGTGGTGATGAATACTTGCCACCGGATGCACAGGATGCAGAGATGTCAAGTGATGATGAGGGGGAAGAAAGGAAAGAAAGGCCAGCCAAAAAGCAGAAAGTAATGAGGAAAAAGAAAACTTTTAGGTATGAGGAATCCCCCGGATGAGGAAGAGATCCAATGAGAATATTGCTCTTCAAGTTTCATCTCATGGACCGTAGATGACTTCAAAATGATCCTTTGCCGGCATATGAACATGAAAAGCCTCTTGCAATTAGGTCTCCATATGAGTATTTTCGTATGTTCGTTACTCCAGCCATGATAGATAACATAGCATATCAAACAAATTTGTATACAAGGCAACAAGACGTAAATAGAAACTTTTCAACAGATTCTGAAGAGATCATGAGGTTCATAGGTATTTTGTTGTTCATGGGTATTGCTTCACTACCATCCCTCGAAGACTATTGGAAAGCTGCTTTTAGGAGCCCACAGGTTGCAGATAGCATGGCTTCTAAGAGGTTTAGGTACCTTAGAAGTCATATTCATTTAAAATGACAACACAAAAAAGGATAATGACAGATTCTACAAAGTAAGGCCTCTTTACACTGAACTAACTAATGCTTGCTTGAAAATTCCAGCTACACCCAAGCAATCTATTGATGAAGTCATGGTTGGTTTAAAGGGGTAAAACTGCTGGAAACCTAAGGCAGTACATCAAAACAAAACCAGATAAGTGGGGTTTCAAACTTTTTTGTCGTGCAAGTCAAGATGGACTCATACATGATATACTCATGTATCAAGGCACAACAACTTTTGACACACATCCCATACAGCTGCCACAGGAAGAATCTAAACTTCCAATAAGTACAAAGATTGTTCTGGTACTTGCACAAACTAAAGAACAAGACAAACACATCAGCAATCTAAGCTGACAATTTCTTTTCAAGTATGCCTTTGGTCAAGCTACTAAGAGATAAGTATAACTGCAGATACACTGGAACAGTACGTGACAATAGATGTGGTAAGCCACATCTGGTGCCTATCAAACAAATGGAAAAGGGAAAAGTGTGGTCAGGGGCAATTTTTGCTTCAACAACAATGATGGTGTCCTTGTTGCACGATGGAAGGACACCAAAGTTGTGACTTTAGTGACAACTGATATTGGGGTCGAGCCTATGAGTCTTGTTGACAGATATAACAAGGGTACAAAGAGGAAAGAGAAAATATCGTGCCCTGCAGTCATCAAGAACTATAATGCAAACATGGGAGGTATTGACAAAAGCAACATGTTGGTGCATCTCTACAAAACACCAATGAAATCAAAACGTTGGTACATGCGGCTATTTGCCTATATTATTGATCTTGCTGTTGTGAATGTATGGCTGCTTTATTGCCGTGATTCTCGAGCAATAAAGCAAAAGTGTATGCAACTGAAGTAATTTCAGGAATTCTATCTCTGAAATTGCAAGGTCTAAAGGACAAAAACCTTAGAGGGAGCAGCCTAAGAACAACTCCAAGACCTTCAACCCAAATAATTTCACCATGTACTTCCAATGGTGTTGGCATAGTGAAACCTGGGAGGGGAAACGTACAGAAATGCCTGATGACAGTGTTAGGAAAGACATTAGTCTAATGCACTTCCCAATGGCAGGGCAAAGGCCGTTTACTTGCAAGTATTGCAGCACCTCGAAGAAAACGGTAAAAATCGTCATTCGTGTGTAGTGTATGCAAAGTAAATCTGTGCATAAAGACTGATAGAAATTGTTTCTAAGACTTCCATCTTGCCATTTAGTGATATAGAATCATTGGTCTTCCAAATGAATCTCAGGAATATAGGGATTGAAACTTGCATCACTTTGCAATTTGGCATTGTTGATATTTGCTTCCTTTTTATATTTTTGTAACAATTAAAAAATGTTTTGATACAAGTTCCATTTATGTTTTTTATATTGTCTGTTTGTATATTAAATTTAAAAAATTTTTTTGGTGTGTTTTATTAACAATTGCAAGTTTGCAACATAAAATTTTTTAATCCCTTTGTCGGGAGCAGCCTAATATTTTCGGTCTTCGGAGATTGGCAATTGCTCGAAAACTAACCATCAGAAATCAATTTATATGGGATCAGTGACCTTGTATTGAGTTACTCTATCCACCATAGGGAGTTCAGTTCGAATTTCAAATTTTCGGACTTAAGTTGGAAAATTGTAATCCCCATTATTTCTTGCACTGGAATGTTATGGTGATGCTTCAGTATTTCTTTTACGTGCTTTGAGGTAGAGGCGGCTGGGATTATAGAACACGGGGATCCCTTTCTCGGATCACGCAACGACGGAAAGACATCTAGTTAATAAACAGCATATGGCAGTGTATCATCGGCTGTATTAACCTATATATGGTTGTAGGGGTTGAGTGTTAGCTTCTAGCCCCGCCTTTCTTAGATCCGCCACTTGTCAGAGTCACTCCCTTTTAACCTCGTGGGTTCTATCGTACCTGCTCTTGAAATTATGCATGGAAACTGCCTCCACCACATCTTCGTAGAGATCATTCCTTTCCTCGACCACTCAGAGACTGAAGAAAAACCTCTTCATATCTCAGTTTTCCACTTCTCAAACTGTCTCTGTTATCATGTCTCCTCCCAGTTATTCTTTTCTCCAGGGGTAGTTAGTTTTAAATTTTCCGTTAAGCTTTACTCAGGGCTATTTACCAGAGTTCTGGAACTAATTTCATTACATACCTCTGCACTTTCTCCAGCTTTTTTTATACATTTTCTCAGGTGTGGAATACATTGTTTTGTTGCATACTTCAAGAAGAATTTACATATATTGTCAAAGTTCCTTAAGACACATTCATATTTGTTGAGGACCATTAACTGTAGACGTGAGTGTGTATGTGTGCGTGTTGGTGTGAGATTGTGTGTATGTATGTGTATATGCATGTATGTGTACATATGAAGGTACGGGTGTGTAATAACAATGATAGTAATAAATTATCAGACAATGTTCTGATACTGAAATCTCCTCAGCTGTTCTTGAAGATGATTTTATGGGTTTGTGCTAAGCGCGCAGTGCTGCCTTTATTCTTAAAGTCAAATCTTGAAATACTTTACTAAATAATTCGAAAGTTGCCAGGGAGACACACACACACACACACACACACACACACACACACACACACACACACACACCTGACTCACGAAATCGTAATGACACGATTGCAACCATACCACGGGCGGGGTTAGAACCCGCGGTTAGAATCGCGGGTTCTAACCCCGCTCGTGGTATGGTTTGTTTCGCACACACACATTTCCCTTCAGAAAAAACATCTAACAAAACAAATCCAGACCTCTGTGTAACCCGACCTTTAACATTTAGGTCTTAAAAAAAAGGTAGGGCATGGCTTGGTTGTGCCTTGTACACTTAAATAATTAAAAATTAGGGACGGGCAACAAAGGGTCTCCAGGACACGAACTAAAATTTGTAGCAAAATAGGAACAAAGATGAAATATTTATTGTTTTTCATATAGTCACATTCATGTGGTGGTGAAAATTGTGTATAACGAGATTATGTGATTGATTACAAAATATTGTTTATTATTGGTTCTTTTTCCCTTATCTCTTTCCCAAAAGCGATTAAATAAGTAGTTCACTGCGTCATTAAATTTGGGGTTTATATTAATGAACCAAACAAGAACAACATTTAGTCTTTAGTAATGAACCATGAATATAGCAATATTGCATTTAAGGTAATGAACCATGAACGTAGCAATACTGCATTTAAGGTAATGAACCATGAATATAGCAATATTGCATTTAAGGTAATGAACCATGAACGTAGCAATAAAGTGTCTATGGTGAAAAAAACAAGAATGTGGCAATTCTGAAACTTTGCATTCACTCTTCTTTCTTGCAACAGTAAAGAAAAAGGGGTGGTGTTACGACTTTGATGTTGTAACTTAAATAAAAATGTTCCTGGCTCAAAAAAGGTTGCTAACACTGTTGTCTAGGGGTTATTAAATTACTCTGAAAACACAGAAAACCCTTTGGGGTTTAGCATGTACTCGTGTATTAAACAATATTAATTATTATAGGAAGGAAGGAAAAGAACTCCCTATACAAAAATATACATATATTAGTAATAGTAAACTTACATACAACTTACAATCTACTCCAAAAATCCACCACACTCCAGTTCACATTAACTCACTAACAAACTGCTACTAATAAGTAAACAAAATAAATGAACATTTATGAACAGGGAGGCTCCATAAACCCCCCCCTTCTGGCAGGCTACATAGCCTACAGTGGAAACTTTTAAATACTCTCCAAAAACACAAGACCCTGCATACAGGGCTTTATAAATAAAACTGAGAGCACTTAAACACAAACACCTACAGGATACACTTATCAAAATTACTTACTCAAAACTCCCGCCCAAAACATGATGACTTCACCCTGTGACCACCCGTGTCGTACTAAAACTAAAACACACCTCTCCTCTGCTCCTGTCCTGGCCACTGCCTGACTTACAGGAATAAAAATGCGTTCGCTTACGGGAATAATACACGCCCACCTTCAGTATTCTACACGGAAAATGACATATATGGAGCGTTATTTTATATATTTTTTACAGTACTCTGTAACAAGTGGCAACATAATTCACCTCAGAATCTCTAAGCCTATCGCATATAACCCATAAATAGATAACATTGATATCTGCCCCTCTGATAAATTTTAGTCAGCAGTACAGCGTTAACAAGAAGGTTGGGAACCATCAGCACACAAGTATGAACCCAGATAAACTCTGATATTTCCATCTAAGAACCAGTCTTATGGAGGACTCAATGGGGTGTTGTAGACAGTTTCTCTCAAAGAATTAGAAATGAACAGTTTATTTTTCAACAAAATTACTTCAATTGTTTTATGTTTAATCGAGAAAGAGAAATTATGGGCATTAGGTCATTTACTGTTTCAGCAAGAATAAGGGAACTGATCAATTATGTGACTGAGTTAGCGGGAAAAGGGGTAAGAGATGTAAATAAGGAGGAAAACATGATGGAGGAGGATACTGGGAGAGAAGGAAAACATAATAAGGAATGAAAAAATTTCAGTCTTTGGGACGCGGGGGAGGGGCACCTGAAATCTTCCAGTGACATTAATTTTCCCAGGCACGAGGCACCGTGGGAGTGTGTTACACCTGGTATAGTCCCTTGTGTCTCACTGTGTTTAGTTTTAAACTGAGATTTTCACCTGTGTTATAGATTACAGATGTGTCTCACCTGTGTCATAGTTTTATTTGAGATGTGTCTCACCGTTGTTAGAGTCTTAACATGGGATGTCTTTTCACCTGTTTAATAGTCTTAAATGAGATATGTCTATACTGTGCTGTTGTCTCACCTGAGGAGTTGTGGCTTACCTGAGGCGTCAAAGTTTACCTGAGATGCTGTGGCTCACCTGAGATGTTGTGGCTCACCTGAGATGTTGTGGCTCACCTGAGGTGTTGTGGCTCACCTGAGATGTTGTGGCTCACCTGAGATATTGTGGCTCACCTGAGGTGTTGTGGATCACCTGAGATGTTGTGGCTCACCTGAGATGTTGTGGCTCACCGAGAATGTTTGTGGCTCACCTGAGGTGTTGTGGCTCACCCTGAGTTGTTGTGGCTCACCTGAGGTGTTGTGGCTCACCTGAGTTGTTGTGCTCACCTGAGATGTTGTGGGTCACCTGAGGTTTTTGTGGCTCACCTGAGATGTTGTGGCTCCCTGAGGGGTTGGGCTCACCTGAGATGTTGTGGCTCACCTGAGGTGTTGTGGCTCACCTGAGATGTTTGGGTCACCTGAGATGTTGTGGCTCACCTGAGGTGTTGTGGTCCCCCTGAGTTGTTGTGGCTCACGAGGTGTTGTGGCTCACCTGAGTTGTTGTGGCTCACCTGAGGTGTTGTGGCTCACCTGAGTTGTTGTGGCTCACCTGAGGTGTTGTGGCTCACCTGAGATGTTGTGGCTCATCTGAGGTATTGTGGCTCACCTGAGATGTTGTGGCTCACCTGAGATGTTATGGCTCACCTGAGATGTTGTGGCTCACCTGAGGTGTTGTGGCTCACCTGAGGTGTTGTGGCTCACCGAGGTGTTTTTGGCTCACCTGAGATGTTGTTTGGGTCACCGTGAATGTTGTGGCCCACCTGAGGTGTTGTGGCTCACCTGAGGTGTTGTGGCTCACCTGAGATGTTGTGGCTCACCTGAGGTGTTGTGGTTCACCTGAAATGTTGTGGTTCACCTGAGGTGTTGTGGTTCACGTGAGGTGTTGTTTCTCACTTTTTACACATTTAATATTACACATGGGCTGAAAATTATCAGCGTTAACACTCGACTTCACGATCGTCAGAGCTACTCACTGGTAAGTGCTTCTGGCAACCAGTAATTAACACAGAGGTCAAGTAATGAGATATTATGTTTATTCAGTTTTTACCTTCCTGTGTTATCTAATATTCATTACTCAACAAGCATTCCCTCATTTTATATATATAATATAAAATATAAATATATATATATATATATATTATATATATATATATATATATATATATATTTTATATAAACACAGTCATCATAATTACAAAAAATGTGCAATAAAAGCATCAATGTCGGCCGAAAATTATGCAATAGGCATCTGTGTCAACCAAAATTTTGGAATCATATTATCCGTAACATTGTTTATAACACACAAGCAGTTTCTCACAAACGCAGAGTGGCCCCAAAAAAGGAGAAACACTATACCCACACTCGCTCCATCACTGTCTTGCCAGAGGGGCGCCGATACTACTTCCTTCAGAGTATAGGCAATGTACTTCCAGTCTCCAGGCCTCAAGAAGACCGCTTAACCAGTCTCCCTGAATCCCATTATAAATGTTACTTTGCTAACTCTCCAACTGCACGTTACGTCATAAAAACCAGTTGTCTCCACTCTTAAAACGCTCACACACGTTTACTGGAAGTCCACGTCCTTCGAACAAAGAACCTTCTTTACCCCTCCCTCCAACCTTTCCTAGGACGACCCCTACGCCGTCTTCTCTCCACTGCATATTTATACGCCTTCCAAGTCATCCAAATTTCCCCTGTCCTCTCTAATGTCCAGACAACCTCAACAACCCTTCTTCAGCCCTGTGGATAATACTTTTAATAATCTTACACCTCCAAATTTTCAAGCTACAAATTGTCTGCATAATATTCACATCACAGATTGCCCTCAGACATGACATTTCCACTGCCTCCAGTCTTCTCTTTGCTGCAATATTCGCAACCCATTCTTCATACCAGCACAAAAGAGCTGTCATCATATGTGCCTCGTACACTGCTCACCCTTTCCTCCTTCGTCAGCTGTTTCATCTCGTTTTTCATGAACCCATTCGCTGACAATTCAAACTCCCAATTATCTGGACACATTCAAATTCTTCCCTACCCCCTTCCCTCCTATCTGATAGTCGGTAATAAAATTTCCCAAATATTTTGTTGCCCTAATCACTTGCTCTTTCCTATGTTCACTTTCAATTTCCCCCCTTTCCAACATACCCTACCAAATTTGTCCAAACCCAAACCCTTTTTAACTTCTGTTCAGAATCTTCCAAAAGCACAGTGTCCTTAGGAAAAGCATCTGTGACAATTCCATTTGTCTTCGATTCTTTATCTCCCAATCCCCCCTCTCCCCAACACCCCCAAAATTCACTTCTCTTTCAACTTTGTCTATAAATATATTAAATAACCATTTGGACATAACGCATTCCTGTCTAAGGCGTACTTTAACAGGGAAAAATTTCCCTGTTCTACATACTGAGCCTCACTAATCCTCGAAACCATTTAAATGCTTTCAATAACCTACCACCTATTCCATACATTTGCACCATCATTCCCCTTAACCCCCGTATCCACCCTATCATTGCCTTTTCAAAATACATCAATACAAAACCACTTCTATCCCTTTATCTACGTTCACTTATATGCACTTTGCTCTCTGTCTTACCCACAATTCTTTCAATAATTACTCTACCTGTTTTTACCTCAACAGGCTTATTAGAGTAAATATTCTATGACACTCTTTGTTTCCCCTTTTCGTTTATACAAAGGAACCGTTCAAGATCTCTACCAGGGACGTATACCTTTCTCTCTTTCATACATTTATTAAATAAAGCATCACCATTCCAGAAGTATATCTCATCTGCTTTCAACATTTATCTTTTCAACCCATTAAAACCCACCTGCTAAAACCCCTTTTCAATTAGTTACAGACTCTCGCACCTCCCCAATACTCACACCAGTTTCTTTTGCTCCTAAAGGGTTTTTTATGAAGTGTGATCTAAGCGTAAGTAGAAGTAGCAAGACATACCTGTTTTCCCTTTCTTGTTTATGAGACAGAAAAAAAAGAAAACCAGCAGTACTACCATTATGTAAAACAATTACTAGCTTCCGTTTCAAAATACCCTTTGGCAAGACAGTAGTAAACCCCCTTTTGTGGTTGCTGTCTACCAACCTAATATATTATATATATTTATATATATATAATTATATATAAAATAATATATATATATATATATATATATATAATATATATACAGTGGACCAACTCGAACCCTTATGAAAAATGTATTTTTGTAAGTGCTTTGTAAGTGCATTTTTGGGGGGTCTGATACAGACTAATCTAAATTTTCAATATTCCTTATGGTTGCAAATTCTTTCGGTAACGGCACCCGAACAGCCTTCTGGAACGAATTAACAAACGTTAGTCGAGGGTTCACCCTATATACATATTTAAAAGTATATATATATATATTATATATAATATATATAAAATATATATATATATATATATATATAATATATATATATAAAATATATATATAATTATATATATATAATTTTTAAAATATAAAATATATCTTGGCTTAAAAAGCAATGCTTATCTTGCCATATAGACAAGCGAAAAAATTTTTGTATGCCAAAAATTTCGCCAAAATCATTCTGACCCAAAAGAAAAAAATATAATATTTGACTGTGTTTGTTTAGTACTATATTATTGTAAACGTATTTAAAATATATTTAGTTGGGGTTAGGCTAAAATAAATTGCTCTTGTTATAATAAGGTTAGGTAAGTTTTCTAAGATTCTTTTGGTGCAAAATTAAAATTTTTACATTAACATTAATGAAAAAATATATCTTTAAACGTATAAGAGAAATTTTAGAAAAGACTTAATTTTTAAAAGAGTTTTTTGCTAATTGACCCGTTTTACATAATCGGCACGACATATAGTATATATATATGGGTGTGTACTCACCTATTTGTACTCACCTATTTGTGGTTGCAGGGTCGAGTCCCAGCTCCTGGCCCCGCCTCTTCACGGTGCTACAAGGCCCTCTCTCTCCCCGCTCCAGAGTTTATCAAACCCGTCTTAAAA
>NW_026470785.1:0-12391 GCF_026875155.1 Cherax quadricarinatus | reverse complement strand
AACTCCAAGAGCACGTTCATCACAAAAGGCAACTGTGACAACCCCCACTTTATTGTGATTCTTTTATCTTTTAAACTCCACGCCTCTTGCCAAGACCCTAGCATTTACTTCTCTTACAACCCCATCTATAAATATATTAAACAACCAGGGTTTGACTCCACACATCCTTTTTCCTAAGGCCTACTTTTACTGGGAAATAATTTCCCTCTTTACTACTACTCTAACTTGAGCCTCACTATCCTCGTAAAAAACTCTTCACTGCTTTCAGTAACCTACCTCCACACCATACACCTGCAACACCTGCCACATTGCGCCCTATCCACCCTGTCATACGCCTTTTCCAAATCCATAAATGCCACAAAGACCTCTTTAGCCTTATCTAAATACTGTTCACTTATGTGTTTCACTGTAAACACCTGGTCCACACACCCCCTACCTTCTGAAAGCCTCCTTGTTCATCTGCTATCCTATTCTCCGTCTTACTCTTAATTCTTTCAATAATAACTCTACCATACACTTTACCAGGTATACTCTCTTTTGTCCCCTTTGCCTTTATACAAAGGAACTATGCATGCTCTCTGCCAATCCCTAGGTACCTTACCCTCTCCATACATTTATTAAATAATTGCAACCCAACCACTCCAAAACTATATCCCCACCTGCTTTTAACATTTCTATTTTTATCTCATCAATCCCGGCTGCCTTACCCCTTTCATTTTACCTACTGCCTCACGAACTTCCCCCACACTCACAACTGGCTTTTCCCTCACTCCTACAAGATGTTATTCCTCCTTGCCTATACACGAAATCACAGCTTCCCTATCTTCTCAACATTTAACAATTCCTCAAATATTCCCTCCATTTTCCCAATACCTCTAACTCTCCATTTAATAACTCTCCTCCCTATTTTTAACTGACAAATCCATTTGTTCTCTAGGCTTCCTTAACTTGTTAATCTCACTCCAAATTTTTTTCCTATTTTCAACAAAATTTGTTGATAACATCTCCCAAACTCTCTCTTTTTACTCTCTTTTTACTTTGGGCTTCACCACTCTCTTAACCTCTCTCTTTTTCTCCATATACTCTTCCCTCCTTGCATCACTTCTACTTGTAAAAACTTCTCATATGCAACTTTTTCTCCCTTACTACTCTCTTTACATCATCATTCCACCAATCGCTCCTCTTCCCTCTTGCACCCACCTTCCTGTAACCACAAACTTCTGCTGAACATTTCAACACTACATTTTTAAACCTACCCCATCCCTTTCTTCGACCCCATTGCCTATGCTCTCATTAGCCCATCTATCCTCCAATAGCTTTTTAAATATCTTACCCCTAATTACCTCCTCTTTTTAGTTTAAAAACCCTTCACCTCTCTCTTCCCTGATGCTTCTATTCCCCTTGTATCCCATCTACCTTTTACTCTCAGTGTAGCTACAACTAGAAAGTGATCTGAATATCTGTGGCCCTCTATAAACATGTACATTCCTGAAGTCTACTCAACAGTCTTTTATCTACCAATACATAATCCAAAAAACTACTGTCATTTTGCCCTACATCATATCTTTTATACTTACTTATCCTCTTTTTCTTAAAATATGTATTACCTATAACTAAACTCTTTCTATACAAAGTTCAAACAAAGGCTCCCATTATCATTTATGCCTCGCACCCCAAACCTACCTACCACACCCTCTCTAAAAGTTTTCCTACTTTAGCATTCAGGTCCCCTACCACAATTTCTCTCTCACTTGGTTCAAAGGCTCCCATACATTCACTTAACATCCCCAAAATCTCTCTCTCTCTCCTCTACATTTTCCTCTCTTCTCCAGGTGCATACACGCTTATTATGACCCACTTTTCGCATCCAACCTTTTCTTTAATCCACATAATCTTGAATTTTTCACATTCATATTCTCTTTTCTCCTTCCATAACTATCCTTCAACATTGCTGCTACCCCTTCTTTTGCTCTAACTCTCTCAGATACTCCAGATTTAATCCATTTATTTCCCCCCACCAAAATCCCCTACCCCCCTTCAGCTTGTTTCGCTTAGGGCCAGGACATCCAACTTCTTTTCATTCATAACATCAGTAATCATCTGTTTCTTTTGGGATCCGCACTACACCACGCACATTCAAGCATCCCAGTTTTATAAAGTTTTTTTTTCTTCTCTTTTTAGTAAATGTCTACAGGAAAGGGGGTTACTAGCCCATTGCTCCCCGGGATTTTAGTCGCCTCATACGACACGCATGGCTTATGGAGGAAAGATTCTTTTCCACTTCCCCCTGGACAATAGAAAAAATAAAGAAGAACAAGAGCTATTTAGAAAAAGGAGAGAAACCTAGATGTATGTATATATATATATAAGCATGTAGTGTTTGTGAAGTGTGACCAGAGTGTAAATAGGAGTAGCAAGATAAACCCTGTTATCTAGCGTGTTTAGGAGACAGAAAAAGAAACCAGCAATCCTACCATCATGCAAAACAGTTACAGGTTTCTGTTTCACAGTTTCTGGCAGGACGGTATACTTCCCTGGGTGGTTGCTGTCTACCAACCTACTACTTGGAGAATATGACACTAAATCAACTCTACTGCTTATTTATCTGGGCACAATTCAACTAATATGACATATTAACCTTTCAGGGTCCAGAGGCCAAATTTCAAAGTGCGCACCAGGGTCCCAAAAATTTTCAAAAAATAATTTTGTTATTTTTCTTCTAAAATGCTAGAGATCTTTTTCTGAAGGTAATAAAACAAAAAGTAAAATTTTGATGGAAAATCTGGAAAGATGAGCCAGACCACAAAAACCTCTCTGGACAGGGGTCCAGTGCCAGTAAAAGAAAAGAAGGATGCTGCTCCGGATAGGACTGTACTGAAGTCCTTATGGGAGGGGGTTTCCTGTTCCAACCTATAATTTCTCCTTCCCTCTCCCCTCCTCGATATTCCATAGCCAATTTCAAGAGTCTTCCAATAATGGTAAAAGTGATATTAACCCATTTCTGAGTCCGTCCCTAGGTCTACGGTTCAAGTTTGAGTGTCCAAACGTAGATCTATGGCAAAATTCTCCCCACCCACCTGCACCGTCAAATTTAGCACGAAAAGGCTCATAGGCCTACATGTGAGATAACCGGGCGTTCTGCGTGGTGGGTGGGCGCCATAAAATCAAAAAAATCTAGGCACCACGCATAGCATTGTGGGAACGCCGGCTCAGTTACCTCTTGTTCACCATGCTTGTCGCAGTCAGCTCTCACTCCCCGGCAAATTGGGGACTCTTCTCTTCCTATTCTGATAGTTCTGACACTGATGGAAGTGGAAATTGAAGACGAATTCTATGGCATTTGATCAGTTAGTGACCGAAAGGAATGACAGGATATCGATAATTGTGCAGAAAACCATGACGATCCTCAACTTCTACCTCTGGTGTGGGCACTCGTGACTCCGGTCGGTTGTACCTCATGCAGAGAGAAAACTATATTTCGCGTGGACAGGCCTTGACTTCAGTAATGATCGTATGATAGTGACGTGGATTGTGATTTATTGTGCTTGAACGATCATTCGTGTAGTGATGGTGAGGAATATATTCACCAGTGAAGCGTCAGTATGTATTGCCGCCGCTGCGCTCGGGGTAATGTACCTATGTTGTGCCCAGGGGACGGAGTACATCCCGGAGTACATCCCGTGGACCTACACCAGGTTTAGATAGTTGTGATAGTGAGGATGACTGTGGCTACACTTGGCATGTAATAGACCACAGGCATCAGTAGATGGTGGTAGTGGTGATGGTCGTGGGCACCGCTTGAGTGACTCACCAGCACCAGTGCTGGGGCCCACGCTGCTGACTCCGCAGTTCAAGACAAAAGCGGAGCATTCAGCTCCACCAGCCCACCACCTGCACAACCAGCCTATGATGTCCAGTATTCCTCCACCCATCAAACCATATCTTTTTTTTTGAGGTTGGCAGCAAAATCCCAATTTTGTTCCCAAGCCCCACCACTTTGATGGGCTCTCAAGTTGGAATTCTACACTCTTGTTCCCCTTGGAACCACGGCAATGAACTGGAATTCTTTGTTTATTCTTTCTCACCGTCATTGGATGGAAACTATTGTCAAGGATACGTAATAAGTATTTATTTTGAGTACACCCATGGCAAATACGATTCATATCACCACAGTCAAGACTACACAGGTGGAAAGAGACGACTGTTGCAGAATGTATTGCTTTTTGCAACAATAATGCTTATTGCCTCAGTCTATAGCATAATATAAAAGCATACCTGGTCCACAGATCGGACTAATTTCGACCCGGTCTTCAGTGAAATCATCCCAGTGAACAGGTTTATCTTACTGTTACGTATGTTGCATTCTCTGACAAAACCAGGAACCTGACAGATAGTGACAGGTTATACAGATTTTAGAAAATTGTGATGAATGGTTTGAAAAACCGACAAGGTTGAGATTGAGACACTTATGCAGCATATGGAGAATCTTTTATTCAGGAAACGTTCTCGCCACACAGTGGCTCATCAGTTAATGAATAAAGATTCCCATATGCTGCATAAGTGTATCTCAAACAAAAGTTCAGCATATACTTTTATCCATTCAAGAATCTTGTAATTGACGAGTCTTTGATTTTGTTCAAAGGTAGACTGTCATTAACCCTTTGACTGTTTCAGGCCCCTCTCTGAAACTGTCATTCTTATGTCGCCAATATTCAAAAAAAAAAAAATTATTTTTTTTTCTTTATGAAAATGTTAAGATTATTTTTTCTGAGTGTTTTAGTCCAAAAAAAAATTTTTGCCATTGCGTACTTACCGGATATAGAGCCGTGAAGTTTGCAGAAAATGAAGCCGCGTATGGCAACAGCGGCGCTGCCGCTCACCCGGTAAAACTTTAGTTTACTTGTATTTGAAGCGTTTGTTGTTTTTTTCACTATTTTATTTTTTCACATAACTTATGTGGCCTATGAGACCAAAGTAAGGTGCAAATTGTATATATATACCACTCGTTGTATACAAACACAATAAGCACACAAACTAATAATCAATATATTGTTTACCAAAACTTGTTTACACAACACAATCAACAAACATAAAATTCTTCTTTCTTTTCTTCTCTTCTTCTTTTCTTCTTTCTTCTTCTTCTTCTTCTTCTTCTTCTTCTTCTTCTTATTCTTCTTCTTCTTCTTCTTCTTTTCTCCTTCTTCTTGTTCTCTTCTTCTTCTTCTCCTTCTTCTTCTCCTTCTTCTTCTTTCCGTCTTCTTCTCCTTCTTCTTCTTCTCCTTTTCTTCTTCTCCTTCTTCTTCTCCTTCGTCTTCTTCTCCTTCTTCTTCTTTCCTTCTTCTTTTTCTCCTTCTTCTCCTTCATTCTTCTTCTTCTCCTTCTTCTTCTCCTTTCTTTTCTTCTTCTCCTTCTTCTTCTCTTCTTCTTCTCTTCTTCTTCTTCTTCTCCTTCGTCTTCTTCCCTTTTCTTTCTTTTTATTCTTCTTCTCTTCTTCTTTTCTCCTCTTCTTCTCCTTCTTCTTCTCCTTCTTCTTTCCTTCTTCTTCTCCTTCTTCTTCTCCTTCTTCTTCTCCTTCTTCTTTCCTTCTTTTCTTTTCTCCTTCTTCTTCTCCTTCTTCTTCTCCTTCTTCTTCTTATCTCCTTCTTCTTCTTCTTCTTCTTCCTTCTTCTCCTTCTTCTTCTCCTACTTCTTTTCTCCTTCTTCTTCTTCCTTCTTCTTCTCTTCTTCTTCTCTTCTTTTCTCCTTCTTCTTCTCCTTCTTCTTCTCCTTCTTCTCCTTCTTCTCCTCCTCCTTCTCCTCCTCCTTCCTCCTTCTTCTTCCTCCTTCTTCTCCTCCTTCTTCTCCTCCTTCTCTCCTCTCCATTCTCCTCCTTCTCCTCCTCCTCCTTGTGTGCGAGTGTGTGCTTATAATTGTTTTGAGTCAGAAGTCGGCGCTCGTCAAGTGACATATTATCTATTAGTCACTACCCCTACCCTGTTCTAAACAATGGGGTCAGATGCTGGCTTCCCTCTCCATATTATCTAATTATCTTTCTCCCTCAATCTATATCTGTTCTATTCTGTCTCTCTTTCTGTCTGCTATCTGGTCTCACAGGTACACATAAATCAAGTATACATAGTGTGAATTACCTAGGATAACCCAAGGAAAATCCAGACAAAGTGCTATACTCTGCTTGAATGATGGTGAGTAAACGTGGTGACGCAGTCTTGTGGCTCTCTCTGAACAGAAGAGCTAGATGGACAGACAGGGTGCTTGGACAGACAGACCAATAGACAGACAGAAATGATTGTGTAACCAGCAAAAAAACAAAGGGAGGCGATGGGTTCATGTTAATTTTACCCTCCTTTACGCTCAATCAAGTCAGCTCTTATCAGTGTTATCTCCCTTTATCTTGTCATGTCATGGGGTGGACTTTTTTTTTTTGCTTCCAAGGAACAATATTATTTTAACATCTTCTTCTTCTCCTCCTCCTCCTCTTCTCTCCTCCTGCCTCCTCCTCCTCCTCCTCCTCTCCTCTTCCTCCTCCTCCTCCTTCTCTCCTCCTCTTCCTCCCCTACTCCTCCTCCATTGCTTTTGGTCTCAAACTCCTCCAAATCATGAAATTGATTCCTGACACTTCCAATCAGTGTTAGAGGCATCACTTGGAAGAGAAGCGTCCCAGTTTGCTGGGGAATCACATATTCTTACCACTGACATGCTGAAAAATGACAACTGAAATGGCATTCCCACAATGCACACTGGCTCCCCGATTTTTTTATATGGTGCACACTGACCATGGAGACCCATTCTCTCACATGTGGGCCTAGCAGCTTTCTCCTGCTTGATTTGAAGCTGTAGAATTTTATGCGTATAAATACGTCAGAAACATTGGCTCGTAAGTACGTATTTATACGTCGGAAACAGTCAAAGGGTTAAAGCAGTATATACCGAGCAAGAGGAAACGCTTTGGTATAAAACTGTTTGTACTCTGGGACTGTGACAGTGGCCTGGTGTTGGATATTGTTGTATACACGGGAAGTAAAACATTGAAATATACCAAGATGTTTTTGGGTATCTCAGGTGACGCAGTGAGAAACATGATGGCACCTTATCTTGGTAAGGGGCATACATTGTTGCACCCCTGAATGGGTTGCAATGATTAATATGTATATATATATATAATTATTACCTTTTCATATAATTTTATGTTGCTTGTATTTGCGATAATAGCTAAATCGTAAATGTATTGCTTTATATTGTTATTTGACTTAGCTTCCTTTGGTTAGGTAGGATGTAACATATTATGTGCTCAGTTCAAGTCTTGATTGTCTAACTACTGTAATATCGCTTGTGCTCGTTTTTAGACTGCTGGCTTCTGGTTTCTTAGCTGCAGCTCGTCCACGGAGCTATCACGTGATCGAGGGGGGGGAGGGGTTGTTCCACCTCACCTGAAGTATTCGTCTGGGCTCTAGACTCTCTTGTTGGTTTGGAAAGATTGTCTGTCTCATTATTTCTTGTTAGTTTTGTAGAACTCTGTTCAACAGTACATTGTATAGATCTTAGTGGATTTTCGACGTTTTGTACGAGGTTGGTGTGTGCATAGACACTCTAAAACAACTCAGGTCTGAGCTGTAGCTTCTGACCTAACTTGTACTGCGATCTGTTTATTATCACAGTCAGGGATTTTTCTTATGCTGAACTTAGATTCCGTAGTATGGGAGTGTGTGACTTTGTGGGGATCTGCCAGATGGTCCTACTTAGTGTCGTTAATATTATCTCCTTGTCCTGATTCTGTGTTCAGTTGCTTGTATATAATTGCTATTGGGCTTAGCATTCTTTTTTATTGTCAAGCAGACTGTTCTGACTGCCAAGTTGGTCAAGAAGTTAGTTTTTGGAGGGACTTGTCAGTCAATTGTTTAAGTCTAGTAGAGTCGCTGAGACATAGCGAACTACTTAGAGCATTTACACACATACAAACTTACTTGTATATATTTGTAATATCTTATTAAATGTTAATGTATCAGACGGTACTTAAGAATTATAAAGTGAATATGTGCTTTCAGCACACTACTACTGTACTTGAGAGAAGTGATTAATATTATTTTGATTACTGTGATTTATTTTATTTATTTATTTATTTTTTATTTGGACATGATACATAGTTGTACAAAGAAATATAGTGACTGGGTGCACATGCCAAAAGTCCCTTGTATGCAGGAGCTATGGGCAAGCTTAAAGTAACTTAAGATTAACTAAGCAATGATATATACAGTTCAATTAAGTTTATTAAGCCACAGGTACACACAAGTACAACTATCTTATATAGTGTAAATTACCTAGGATAACTTAATTTAATTTAATTTAATTTGATATATGCCTAGACAACTTTATTAATAAATTTATTAAATTTTAATTTCTCTAGTTAGTAGCCTATCAGTTGTAATCCTGAAGCACTATTGAATCATACTGAATTTTAATGGATAATTGGACAAGGATACTGACTACTTGTTACGAAAACCCAGTAACAGGCCGGATGCTTGTAAGGGGCAGTCCTTTCTAGTATCATGGAGATCTCTAAGCTTTTAGGAATTGCAATTTTTGTAACAAATGGGGGGGCCTGCCCAGGATGCTCTTGATCCAAGGTGTTGGAGAAATTTTCCAGTTTGACATACTTTGAGTACTTTCCTAATCTGAAGGCTTTGAGTTTTGTCTTGTACAACATACTAGGTGGATGTATGTACTTAACTGAGTCTCTTGATCCAAGGGAGATTGGAAATTACTGTTTTGTGCTCCTAGCTCTAAGACCAACAACACTAAAATTCTATTAGGATTAGTAGTTTCCATAATCACTCTCTCGTAGTACATTTATTTTCGAGATGTATGCCAAAAGTGAACAGTAATTGATACTCTGACTTTGTCTTGAATTAGTACATTAAAACTTCAGACCGTTGTGGCAAGTAGCCATAATATCTCGGTTGTGACGTATAACCAGGAATTACACCGCAGAAACTGTCAGAGCGTAATTAAAGATGTATTGTTCCTGTATACGGTAGATGTCTGATTTGATTCAGATTCAGAAAACCTAGTGTCACAATTAGGAAGTATGACTCTAACTTGATGACGTAGAAGAAAAGAGCGCAAACTAGCAGAAGTGTGCCTAGTGTCTAGCCTAGTGTAGCTCAGTTCTCGCTCACGCCGTCCCTCCTAACTGTTAGCTTTACGCAGCCTCATACTAGTATAGTGTTATGCTACACCTGTATTACTTATTCCAGGACCAGATCTAGACTCTAGAGATGGCCTGAACGAGGTGCCGACCTAAGGACAGTCCAGAAAGACATGTTAATTTCCTACTCCTACATTACCTACGGATCCTTCTCTCAGGAACAGTTTTGAGAGGTAGAATGTCTCATTATGTTGCAGACTGCACAAATAGAGGCACAGAGGAAATTGAACGAAGAGATTTCCAAGAGAGAAAAATGTTCGTCTTGGAAGACAACAGACTGATAGATAAGGCAATTTAATGTGAAAGAAAAGCTGCATCCATGGTTCCTAAGTTTTTGAAGTGACTTAGACACCTAGTTTTGATAGTGTTGAGAATCAGGGCACGTGTATGAACTGGCCACGTAAGCACCTGGGCTACCTTGTTGCACACAGCTTTGCAGGGAAGAGCTTCAAACTTGTACTGCTACTTTACCATTTGCCAAAGTACATTAGTTAGGATGCGGTCAAACAAACTATTCTAGAGACGGTGTAACTTGTTACCTGTAAGTTCATTCAATGTGTTTTCGTACGTTACAACGACGACAAGATCAAACTTGTGTCTCAGAGGTTTGCTCGTTAGAGAAAAAAGTTGCATTTGAGAGGTGGTTGTAGTGTCTGCCAAATGTAACACTACAACAGCCTTGTTCAGTTGTTACTACATGAAGACGTTTAACACTGTATGTCTGCGACCATACAAGAATATCTGATCGATTCATACTACCTCGGATATTCTGGAACTACAGCATTAGCCAGACAATTACGAGATTTCTCCAATCTTGAACGTACTTAAAACACAAAGAAACAAGGTAACTAAAGGATTGTCTTAGAAGTTGGCAACCCTAAATCAGCTGCTCATTGCCAGCCTGATGTATCTGCTACTGTAACCTTCTCGTACTTTACCAGGAAAACTCACCATCCTGAATCTGGTCTCTGTGGCTAGAACAGAAATCTGATAATCGAGAAGAAGAAAAGAAAAGTTAAATGTACTATTGTAATTAGAAAAGGACATGCTAGAGAGTTTTGCTATAAGTTGGAAGAGATACGAGAAGAACAGTCGTACGGCTGTGCCCCCACTCAAGATCGTTCCTCTTCCGAGCAAACAAAGCACCAGAATCCTAGTAATACTCTGATCTACGTTTTGATAATATTACTCAGACAGATGACTAGCCGTCAGAAAGTGTATCTGACGAAAGATTTCGTTCAGCGATGGGTCCTTAACTTTTCGAGAGTAAAGTAGGATTTGACAAAATCACATCTGACTGAGATAATTAACTTTCATGAGACAACTGGCAGTATCTCACCTTATTGAGAAAAGTTGTACTGATCCATAACTGACGATAACCATTATACCAAGATAGATGTATTGTTAGAAAGCCTATGGAGGGGGGCTCGTTATAAAAGTGCCTCTGCACAAGGTTATACATGTGAAACAAGCTATTATACGGTTTATTTTCAGTGGGTATATCCAGTGGGTGTATTTCCCATCAGGTCAGTGGACTTGGTTGATAGGGAATGTATCCTTCATGGGGTTTTATGTAAAGAAACCACTTGTGAATTGATAATAAACTCTGATGTAATTATGCATTGAAGCTTGTAGAGAGAACCATTTTATTTCCTCTCAGCGCACTCTACTAGAGCTATTGTCCAAAGATTCATCAAACCATCCATGTCTCCTGTTGAGTTAGTGGCATGACCATGATTTGGGCTCTTGAATATGTTGTTTCAGTGATGCTCTGCGCCCAGGGTCATTAACATTAACTCTCCCAGTCATCAACCTAGTCAGACACAACTGAACGTTAAATTTTAACTCATGATGATTTAATCAAGGATCAGTTTGTTGATCAGTCATGGAATGACTGAGAGATATAGCAGTTACTGAGAGTGAAGCAAAGGATCTCGATAATTGTTACTATTTCAGTAACGGTTTGTACTGATGGAGAAAAATACATGTAGTTGTTCAGCTGATAGTGTTTCCTCCACAGTAAGCATCCTCGTAGTCGTTACCAGTACATTTGTGAACAGCCATTGATTTTGTCACAATAGTCCCGTAGGAGACATTTGGGTGTCAGAAGACACACTGTAAATTGGCAAAACATTTTACTTGGCCAAAGATGAAGGAAACAGTAGCTGCTCATGTGCGACGTTGCCACGTGTGTCAAGTGACAGGCAAGCCAGCGCACACACCTCCACCTGCACCTCTCATTCCTATCACCGTGGATGGTGAACCATTCTCACGTCTTATTATTGATTGTGTTGGTCCTTTGCCTAGAACCAAAATAGGGAACCAATACTTATTTACTATTATAGACGCTGCAACACGCTATCCCGAAGCTATTCTTATGAGAAAAATTAATGCTCGTGCTATTGTGAGAGAGCTGATGAAATTTTTCTCCCAGGTTGGATTGCCACGAGAGATACAACCAGATCAGGGATCTAACTTCACTTCTAAGATCTTTCGAGAAGCATTATCCCACCTAGGAATAAAGTCTGTACTTTCAACCAGTTATCATCCACAGTCACAAGGTGCTCTAGAGAGATTTCATCAGACACTGAAGTCCATGATGAGAGCTTATTGTGAACATTTTCTAGAGACTGGGATGAGGGTATACCTTTTCTTCTGTTCGCTATGAGAGAAAGTGAGCAAGAAAGTCTTGGGTTTAGTCCGTTTGAACTAATATTCGGACACCAAGTGCCTGGTCCTCTCACAGTGTTGAAAGACGTGTGGACAGGAAAATCAAATCCATCATTGAGTACTTCACCTTCATTAATGCAGCAACATTTGACAGCCGCTAGAGAGCTAGCTTCGAAAAACCTAGTTTCAGCCCAAGCTAGAATGAAGCAACATTATGACAAGCGTGCTGTCTCTCGCTCTTTTAAAGCAGGAGATAAGGTGATGGCTCGGAAATTAGTACCAGGTCATGCTCTACAAGCCAGGTATGATGGCCCCCTGGAAGTAGTACAAAAGCTTAGCACGTAAATTATTTTGGTACGTACGCCTGGGGAAAAAGAAATCTAAACTTGTATGCCATGTTAACCAGCTTAAGACATTTCTACGCTAGTCTCCACCTACTACTTCTATTCTTCCTAGGACAGAGGAAGAAAAAGTCAGTCTACTGACATCCTAGAGGTATAAAAGGTTCGTTTTGTTAGT
>NW_026470784.1:0-11307 GCF_026875155.1 Cherax quadricarinatus | reverse complement strand
CCCCCTTTAAAAGATTTATTCCCCTTCCCTATCACGAACAGCTTCCTATCTTCATCAACATTTAACAATTCCTCAAAATATTCCCTCCATCTTCCCAATACCTCTAACTCTCCATTTAATAACTCTCCTCTCCTATTTTTAACTGATAAATCCATTTGTTCTCTAGGCTTCCTTAACTTGTTAATCTCACTCCAAAACTTTTTCTTATTTTCAACAAAATTTGTTGATAACATCTCACCCACTCTCTCATTTGCTCTCTTTTTACATTGCTTCACCACTCTCTTAACCTCTCTCTTTTTCTCCATATACAGGAGGGCCCCACTTATACGGCAGGTTAGGTTCCAGGCTACCGCCGTAAAGCGGAAATCGCCGTAAAGTGGAACACCCTTTTTTTCCACTTATAAATGCATACAAACACTAGATAACAAGTTTACACTAACATATATTAAGTTAGCAATAGAACCAGGCATCAAAAAACAATAAAAAGGTACAATACACACATAGTGCACTCATTACTTACCTTAAAATATTTATAGTCTTAATCTAGGGTGAGACAAGTAGTATTTATTGTAAGAAATCAAGTGTGGTATGTATTGTAATAGCCAGGCTACCTTACCAGGCCAACCCACCCACACATACTATTCTATGATATTTAAGCATCCCAGAGCGATAAAATGTATATACAGTTCACTCATTACTTTACCTTAAAATATTTGTATCTTAATGTAGGGTCAGGAGTAAGTAAATGAGATAAAACGAATAAATGAGAGAGAAAAGAATGAGTACATGAGGGTAACAAAGCAGAGTTATGTAAACAAACCAGGCTCCCACATCTTATATTTAGTTTATTTATTCTATTGTGGGGTGTATTTATCATCTTTTTATGTTATGTATGTGTTTATTATATAATTTGAAAAAAATATCATGGCTGGATTAATGAAAATGTGTATAATTCCGTAATATACGACATTTAATGAGACTCCGTGACTATTGTTATTATCACCACTTGTGGAAGTCGTCTGCTACACAGCTCACATTTATGTTTATTTTATTCTACTGTGGGTGTATTTATCTTATTTATATGTTATGCATGTGTTTATTATATAATTTTGAAAAAAATATCATGGATGGATTAATGAAAATGTGTATATTACCGTAATATACGACATTTAATGAGACTCGTGACTATTGTTATTATCACCACTTGTGGAAGTCGTCTGCTACCACAGCTCACATTTATGTTTATTTATTCTACTGTGGGGTGTATTTATCTTATTTATAATGTTATGCATCGTGTTTATTATATAATTTTTGAAAAAATATATCATGGATGGATTAATGAAAATGTGTATATTACCGTAATATACGACATTTAATGAGGATCTCCGTGACTATTGTTATTATGGCGTCACTTGTGGAAGTCGTCTGCTACCACAGCTCACATTTATGTTTAATTTATTCTACTGTGGGGTGTATTTATCTTATTTATATGTTATGCATCGTGTTTATTATATAATTTTGAAAAAAATATCATGGATGGATTAATGAAAATGTGTATATTACCGTAATATACGACATTTAATGAGACTCAGTATTGTTATTATCACCACTTGTGCAAGTCGTCTGCTCACATCTCACATTTATGTTTATTTATTCTACTGTGGGGTGTATTTATCTTATTTATATGTTATGCATCGTGTTTATTATATAATTTTGAAAAAAATATCATGGATGGATTAATGAAAATGTGTATATTACCGTAATATACGACATTTAATGAGACTCAGTATTGTTATTATCACCACTTGTGCAAGTCGTCTGCTCACATCTCACATTTATGTTTATTTATTCTACTGTGGGGTTGTATTTATCTTATTTATATGTTATGCATCGTGTTTATTATATAATTTTGAAAAAAATATCTATGGATGGATTAATGAAAATGTGTATATTAACGTAATATTACGACATTTAAATGACTCGATGTATGTAAGTTTATTTAGGTACAGGTATACATAAGTATAATTATCAGAGTATATATAAAATATGAAATAACTTTTAAAAACATTTGAAATTTTGGAGTTTCCAGACAAAATGGAGAGACTTAGTGCTTACTGAGCTCATGGAGAATGTAAACAAACAGGGTGGGGCACGGTGACCGTATTAGAAAGTCAGGTGGGGGGAGCCGTATAGTGAGTTTTGGTCATAATTTGAAATGTCCGTATTAGCGGAACGCCGTAAAGCGGAACGCCGTAAAGCGGGGCCCTCCTGTACTCTTCCCTCCTTGCATCACTTCTACTTTATAAAAACTTCTCATATGCTAACTTTTTCTCCCTTACTATTCTCTTTACATCATCATTCCACCAATCGCTCCTATTCCCTCCCTCACCCACTTTCCTGTACAGGTATCTATTGACAGATATGTTGTGCGACAGAAGTCCAGTGATTCTGAAGCTGGTCCTAGTGGCATTAAAAGAACAATGGAAGTAACCCCAGAAAAAGACTTGCTACCTCAAGTGCTAATGGAAGGGGATTCCCTTTCAAAACACTGAGTAAATTTTTCCCCCCCAAATTATACTTTCAAAAAGGGGCAGAAAAGGAGCGCCTTTGGTCAAAAATTAATTTTGGGGAATTTTTTTTTTAAAGGGGGGTTTTTGACATTTTTTACCCTTTTTTTAGGGGAAAATTTTTTTACAAAATTTATTTCTTAACATGAGTCTCAAAAACAGTTTATATCCTGGTTGGGGGGCCCTGTCATAGCTGTCATTATTAAAAATTTCAATTAAAAATTTATAGGGGGGGGGGGTTTTTTTGGGGGGGGGGGGGGGGGGGGGGGGGGGGGGGGGTTTTTTTTTTTGGGGGGGGGGGGGGGGGGGGGGGGGGGGGGGGGGGGGGGGGGGGGGGTTTTTAATTTTATTTTGCGGGTAAAACCATTTCTCACATGAACTAGTTTTCAATCCCCTGAATTTCAAGACATCAACGTCTGAATCGAATATCCTACCCATCTTATGTCATCACAAATTTGTTTATGTCATGGAAATTCTCTCATAAGGGTCATTAATTATTATAAACAACAAGGGGCCCAAAAACTGTCCCGGGGGAATGCCCTTGTTAAAATCCCCACTCAGATTTAACCCCATTTATGACACTCCTGTTTTCCATTAGGAGCCATGACTTGACCCATGACTTTCCATGACGCACTTTTCCCCATGTCATGACGCCCTTTCTTCAAAGCCTTGATGGGGGTACCTATCAAAAACCTTACAAAAATGTAATAAACTTCAACTGGGAAATTTTTATTCCCTAAGAAAAGCTTTTGACCAGTTGACCCGGCATCCTGCCCCACAAATTTGACCATTCGGTATAAAGGCCTGCGCTTGTATTTCAAATCTTCCCAACTAATAGTATCAGTATGTCACCTTTAAAAGCCAGCATCAACAACACGGCCACTTGTACGGGAGCCCGCGGGGAAGTTCCTTGGCCCCCTGTCTTCATATATACACAATGATCTTCCAAACTATAAAAACCCCTGAACCCTTATCTTTCTGACGACACGACTTATGTCATCTCCACCTAATCTTGCCACCCCAACACCATTGTTAAGAGGATGATAAAAAATATCATTTGGTACAGCAATAAACTTACGCAAACCCCTGAAAAACCTCTATATTTGTTTGGTAGCAGAGCAAAATGCGCAAATTAACTTAAGATCGAAAAACATCTAATTCCCAGTATAATGAGGCAAATTCCTGGGCCTTTTACCTTGACAACCCCTAATTTCAGCACCCATACCCAAAACCAAAACCCAAAAAAGTATCCAAAATGGTGGGTTTCCTCTCCAAGATATGATTTTACGGCCGAAAAAATCCCCTTCTCACACTATACCATATTTATCCATCCCTCACCTATGTTTTTTGTGTTGGGGGGTCAACTGCGCAACAACCTAAAGCCAATAATAACCCAAAAAAAAGCCACAATAAGAATATCACTAAATCTCACCCCTGGCAACACCCCCCCCCCACTCTTCATAGATCTAAACTTATTTGTTCAGTCATCCCACTTACTTGTGAAATCTACATCACAGGCCTTAATTCCCAAAATTTTAAACCCTACCTAAAATGCTTTTTTGATGTTGTGACAGAACCCACGGGTAACCCCGACCAAACATCTGTACAAATTCCCCCGTGTCTGACTAAACTTTCAAAAATTCAATGTATGAAAAAGGCCCTAAAATCGGGAGCATCCTACCGAGAACTCTAGAACTGCAGAAAAATTATCCCCTTTTCAAAACTACCATTAGAAAAATTTATTCCCCTGATACCCCCCGTAAACTAATACACGAAAAAACCCCTGGTGGTTCAACTTCAGTCACTCCCCCCATTTGCCCAAAACAAAAATTCAATCTAAACTTAAAAAATGAATCCTAACTAGCATAAGTTGGCCGTGATACTCCAATACAAAAACTATGTACTGTGCCAAAACAAAAGCATTCACATTGCCAAACCCACAAACTAGTATTTAGTACTTAGCCATAATCCCAAACTTCCCTAAAAATTTTGTAAAATTTTAAAAATTAAGAAATAAACTAAGTTGCCCGAAATGCCTAAAGCTAGGCGTTTAGGGGACACTCTGAATTATTTTTTTAAATACATGTAAACCACACAAAAACCAAATTCTGAAATCAGCATTGTAACCCTTATAGAGAATAAACTTTGAATACTAAATTTTTTACCCCGATAATGGCATTTCTTTATCCTATTCAACAGAATTCTTTATCAGGGGTCCGTTTTTGCTTTCCTCCATTCTCGTCTGTGGTAAAAAATTTTGGGCTCCATTTCTACTGTTTTCCCTCCGCTCTCGTCAGTTGTATGGTCCCTGTCAAGTGCCGTGGCAACCAAACCCTCCCACACACACATTTGAGGATTGTCATAGGAAACTTTTAATAAAAATTCATTGTTTTTTGCACTTGTTTTTCTGTGTGACTCTAGGAAGCCACCATAACCCTAAAGAAAGTGCTTCTCCCACCCATTGAAAAAAGAAGGTGAAAAACAAAATAGAATTCAAGAAAAAAACTTGTAGAAAGTAAAAAGGGGAGGGGAAGAGAGAGGGGACATATCCTTCTTCAGGATTCACGTATGTTTTTAACAAGGCAGCGGGATTTGATAAAGGCTATAGTCCCAGCCATCAATAAAGTGTAGCATTAAACAGTGTAGCAAGTAAGTTAACCCTTTGACTGTCGCGGCCCCCTTCTGAAACTGTCTTTCCATGTTGAAAATTTTGGAAAAAAAAAAAATGATTTTTCTTATAAAATGATAGAGAATTTTTTCCTGGTGGTAAGACACCAAAGTAAAAATTTTGGTCGAAAGACGGTTTTATGCCCCCGAAAGTTGCAGTTTTGGCGAATTACTCACGGCAATTTTGCCCACTTTGAGCCATGTTTTTGGCCAATTCCGTTGCTCCAGTTGACCAAACCTAGTTTTTTATTTAAAAAACCCCATTTCTCTATCTTGAGTACAAGAAACACCCCCATTTACTATTTGAACTCCCAAATAAAGTGGTCAAAATTGGATTTGGCCAATTTCATGCAAAAAAAAAAAAAATCCCAAATTTTCAAAATAGGGTCCAAAATAAACAATGAAAAAATTCTTGGCACTAAAATAAATATCTTCTTTCGTTAGTCACGCTCTGGGCTCCTCTTTATTATATTGCTTTTTTTTGATTTTTTACTCAACAAAAAGATCAAAATTTATGTTATGCAGAACTCCCACAATTGAAAAAAGGTAAAAAAATATCAGAGCACTTGTAAAAGAAATTGGGAACCCCCCAGTTGAGTGTATAGACGTGGTGTGATTTGCTTACTCCTGAAATTGGTAAAAATCGAACATTTCGCTACTTTGGCTCAATTTTAAGGGAGTTTTCTCATGAAAATAATCAAAATCATATTATTTCTGAATAGTTTTCCTTTTTTTCACCGAGACCATAAAAAGAGAAAATTTCAATAACCACTATCGAAATACCCTCAAAGTCGGGTTTTAATCCAAAAAAATGGTCGTTTTTTTCCTCTCATTAGAAAAATGCATGTGCAGGATTTTTTTTATGTGGTGCACAGACCACCCGACCCATTCTCTCACATGTGGGGCCCACCCCTTTTTTCCCCCTTCATTTTAAGCCCTAGAAATTTATGCGTATAAATCATCAGAACGTGGGCGTAAGAATATTATTACGACCGAAACAGCAAAGGTTAAGCGATATAAAAAAAACACAAAACTTACTCCCCCCAAAGTTATTGGGGGTAAAGGGGCCCCTGAAAAACATATTGCCCAGCCTATCTTTCACCCCCCAAACCCAAGCCACATCTCCAAAGGGACAGTAAGTGTAAATACAGTGGAACCTCTACTTATGAATTTAATCGTTTTTTTGACCCTTTCTCGCATTGGATTTGCACATTTTTCAGCCAATTTTCCTATTTAAATAAACTGAAACGCAATTTATCCATCCCGGGTCCAGGGGGAAATAAGATACGTTAAAATTTTTACTAAAATCATCTTACAGCTTTTTTATCTTCCCCAATTCATATAATTGACAACAAAAAATATAAAAACACAGAAAACTGAAATATACTCTGGAATGAATAGAATATGTCAAAATGGCAAGTGGGGGCGGCCACAACTGCTCCCACATTTTGTGGTAATCACTGCCATCTAATGATGAAATTTAGAAGGTTCTATTATTATAAATTTCAGTTTACCCCCGGTTTTGTGATTAATCTGTTCCCGGAGCCTGCCCAAAATCAAAAACATGAAACTCGAAACCATTTTCCCACGAGAAAAAATGGAAATAAAATTAATCCGTCCCGACACCCAAAAATATTAAAAAAAATTTTTTTTTTCAATTAAATAAAGATTAAATAAAATCAGAAATCAAATAATTAGTTAAAAAAATAAAAAATTTACAATTTCCTTTCTGAAGACTTTTGCATGGGTGGAAGATGGGAGGAGGGGATAGGAGGAAAGGGGCACTATTTTTTTAAATAAGAAATTTTCCCTTTCCCTTGGGCTTCAGGTATGAAGTCCTATCTGGGTTTCTCCCCTTCTTTTAAAAGCCTGGGACCACTTGGGGTCATGGACCCCGTCACACAAAAAATCTGTCCCGAAGGTTGTTTCTGCGTTTCTTTAAGATTTTTGAAGTGGGACACAACACTGTCATCATACATGTTTCCCAAAGGCCCGCAAAACTTTGTTGGGTGAAGTTCATCATAAATGTTTTCACTTCTGTCCAATTTGCCAAAAAGTGTTAATCTTTGAAGAAGGCACCTTCCTCCACTCTTTCCTCCTCCTCTGCAGCAGTTTCCCGAGTGTGATCTCTTGCTGTTGCAGATGAAGCTTGCAGTCTTCAGTGGTTTGCTCTTCCCTGGGTCCTTCACCAACTCTTCGACATCTCACACCACCTCCAAACCCCAGGGACACCCCAGGGAATACCCCCAAAGCACAATAGTTTCCCCAAAGACATAGATTCCTTAGCGTCAGCCACAAACCCTTCAAAATCCTCTTTGTACACAATATGCCGAAACGCACTCCCCTCATATTTTTCAAAGATTTCCCCTTAAAATTTGATCGTTCCCAACTTTCTTTACTAAAGGGCTTCCAATAGATTTTGGGCCCATGGGACTTATTTAGCATTTTAATCCAAAAAAACAATGGATTATTCGTATGAACCCCCGGGGTGTGGCAGGTTGGAAACAAGGCACCCTGGCAAATGGTTGGGAGGCTGGCTTTGTATATGCAGTGCGAGCAGAGGGTCCGGCGGTTGCCGAAAAAACGAGTTTTTTTTATGAAACCCGGGCCCAAAATTTTTCCCAAAAAAAATCGCCCAAAATCGAAATTTTATGAAAGTCAGGTGCCCAAAAACCCGGGGGCACTGTATTTTTATACAGTACATTTTATTTCATGTATTATTATTATACATATTATTTATTATTATTTATTTTAAAATTTTTATAATATTGTTTCATAGACCCTCATTTAGACAAGTTTATTTGGATGATTGGGTATAGCACAATTGAAGAACTGCCACAGTTTTATGTAAAACTTCGAAAATCAATTTAACTGGTTCAGTTTGCGGGGAAAAGAAATTTCTTTTCCCCAACGGCGGCCTTGTTGGGATCAAGGGGGGACCCCCCCACATCCTTGCCCGCCCCCCACCCCACCCCACCATCCCAAAATTTTTACTTATACGTGTCTATCGCCACCAAATCCGTCATTTTTTGAGTGGAATCATCAATGGCCCCCCCACCCAAACAAACAGATACAGATATTAGTGCCGGGGTAAAAAGCCTCCCCCCCCGTACCCCAATTCATTGTTTTCTTCTTTGCAAAAATTTCTGGGTCTAAAGCCAGCAACAAACAAAAAAAAATACCTTTAATCCTTGGGCTCTTGCAAAAGCAAATGCAAGTTCGCGGCTTTCACAGAGACCCCATCAGGATCATTGGAAAATGAAAAAAAGATCAAGGGTACAAACCTATACAGATGCAAACAGAGTGAACAAGCAAAAGGAGGGGATTTGGTCTGTATATCGCAGAGTCACTTATTTTCACGAACTGCTTAATGCCTCAAAAGATGTAGTTGAACTTTTTGCAGTAAAAAATCCCAAACCAAAACCTAGTATTACGGTAGTCTACAAGCCCCCAGATGCAACGTCCCAACAATTTAGGAACAGCTATTGAAAAAAGACCAATGTCTGGAAAACCCTTTCCCCTCCCGCCCCCCAAAATCTTGCCCTGGGGGGTTTCAACTTAAACACCTAAAATGGGGATATAGAAAAATGTTGTTGCAGTGATAAAACCGGAGGCACTCGACGGGAAATCACACACAAACAAGCTTTTAAATTCAGCACAAAATTCAACTTAAAACCCGAAATAAAAGAGCCTACTAGGGTTGGAGAACACACTGGACCCCACTTCATTAACAATGATGCTGATATGAAATGTCACCAATCAAAAAAAAAAATACTCGGATCAAAATACGTGGACCCCCACATACCTTGGCATCACATAAGTTAAAACCGCTTTAAAATACATTTTTTCGCTAAGATTTTGCTCGCATACGCTAAAAACCCGCTCAACATACTCGTCCGAGACGCCTAATGTGGGCCTGAGCCAGCCTCACATGTTCCCCATGGCATTGTTTAAAGCCCGCCTCCGCGGTAACATCCAAACATCAATGTAAATTTGTATTTTTACGGTTTTTTTTGGGGATTTTATCTGCAAAATAAGGACCTGGGCCCAAGAAAGTTCTAGTCCACCCTGTGGTAAAAAGGGTGAGAAATATTATCAAAAAAACTGTGGTACCATGGTCAACTGCTGAGCTGCGCTGCTTAGACTGTCAGTGCTGCCGTGCCCGCACTGTATGCTGCGCCGCGTCGTCAGCGCTGCCCCGCTGCTTTTCCACCGCAGTGCTGCTGCTGCTATAGCCATTGTGCTGCTGTGCATCGTCTCGCTAAATGTAGCATCGTCTGCTGCTGCGTAGCACTGTCAGCTGTTTGCTGCTGCACTGACCTGCTTGCTCCCGTAGTACCTCTGCTGCGCTTTAAACCCTCTGCTGTGCTGGGAGCACATCTGCTGCTGCTTAGCACTGTCGTGCAGTGTGTCTTAGCACTGTCAGCTGCTGCTGCTGCTGCTGCTGCTGCTGCTGCTGCTGCTGTAGCACCGTTGTTGGTGTGGCTTATTGAGAATACCAAGAAACAATGAACCCCAGACGGTTAGCCACCCAGGATAACCCAAAAAAGTCAGTGTCATCGAAGACTGTCTAACTTATTTCCAATGGGTCCTTAATCTTGTCTCCCAGGATGCGACCCACAACAGTTGACTAACACCCAGGTGAACAGGGAAAAATGCCTGGAACTAGTTTACCTGGAGTTTACCTGGAGAGAGTTCCGGGGGTCAACGCCCCCATGGCCCGGTCTGTGACCAGGCCTCCTGGTGGATCAGAGCCTGATCAACCAGGCTGTTACTGCTGGCTGCACACAAACCAACGTATGAGCCACAGCCCAGCTGATCAGGAACCAACTTTAGGTGCTTGTCCAGTGCCAGCTTGAAGACTGCCAGGGGTCTGTTGGTAATCCCCCTTATGTATGCTGGGAGGCAGTTGAAGTCTCGGGCCCCTGACACTTATTGTATGGTTCTTAACGTGCTAGTGACACCCTGCTTTTCATTGGGGGGATTTTGCATCGTCTGCCAAGTCTTTTGCTTTCGTAGTGAGTGTTTTATGTGCAAGTTCGGTACTAGTCCCTCTAGGATTTTCCAGGTGTATATTATCATGTATCTCTCCCGCCCTGCGTTCCAGGGAATACAGGTTCAGGAAACCCCAAGCGCTCCCCGTAATTGAGGTGTTTTATCTCCAGTATGCGCGCCATGAAGGTTCTCTGTACATTTTCTAGGTCAGCAATTTCATCTGCCTTGAAAGGTGCTGTTAATTTCTCATATTGGTGAATTTAAAGCCAGCAAGGTTGGTTTGAGAGATTTAAGAATGTAGTGGCATACCAGTGTAATAAGGGTGTTCTGGAAGAAAATGCCAAACAGGACCTACAGTACTCAGGAGGAAAAGGCACTCCCAGGACACAGTGTTCATCGTCATTGCTGCATCTTCAATAAAGGTAAGTGTCATTTATTCTTCATTTAGTAGAGTAGTACATGCAAATATATACTGCGCATTCTACTCTACTATTGTGCAATGTATCCTTTCTTTGTTGTAGGGAAAAAGTATATTCATGTGGTAAAAAAAAATTTTCATACTTTTGGGTGTCTTGCACGGATTAAAATTTTTTTTTCCATTAATTCTTATGGGGAAAATTCATTCGCATAACGATAATTTCGCATAACAATAAGCTCTCATGAACGGATTAATTCGTTATGCATGGGTCCACTGTATAAACGGGTTCGAAATGTATGTGCGGAGCCCCAGACCGACAAAATGGGATCAGTCACGAGGGAACCTTCACCAAAAATTTAACTTCGTAACAAGAACATAAAGTGGGACCAAGTAAACCAAGTCCTAAATGATATAAGTTAGGAAGATAGACTAAGCAAAAACAGACCCTAACTTATGCCCGGAATAGATTAACTCTGTGGCATCGATGAATGCTCAGGCATATTCCTTTAAGATAAGGAGGAGTAGATTTTAAAATAGAAAGAGACAGGACTCCCTTTGCAGGCATCAGAAAAGAACAACAGAGCGGCTAAAAAGACCAATGTATCGGTAATGCGTAGGGGGACATTATCAGAGAAATAGCAAACATTGAAAAAAAAAGGC
>NW_026470783.1:0-11998 GCF_026875155.1 Cherax quadricarinatus | reverse complement strand
GGGGGTTATTTTTCCAGAAAGCCGTATTTTGTCCCATTTTTCTCCAATACCACCTTTATGAGATTTATATGTAGGGGTTTATATATATATGGTTTTTTTTTAAGGGTATTTTTAAATGGTGTGTTAATTTCTTTTTTTTTAAATAGCTAATTAGTGTTTTCTTTGCGAAATTTATTAGAAACCCAGAGGAAACAACAACCATTCCCGTATAGACAAATGGGGAAGACCAATATTGGTTAAAAATAGAAAGTAATCATAGAGACCCCGCTACCATCACCTACCGCCCAAAACCTACCACAACTACCAAAACCCACCACCACTACCACACACTACCATCACACACCTTTCACACTACCACCACTACCATCACACAAAATCACACTACCACCACAACTACCCCAAACTACCATCAAACACCCCCAACAATTTGACTTTAGTACAAATCTCAAGATTTCGAAAAAGAAATAGATAACATCCCATTCATTCTTATCTGGATCGGATCAAAAAAGGCCCCGTTATAAAGTTGTAGACCTGCAAAAAATTATAGACCATATCCAACTTCTCGCATCATAAAAAAATCTTCAAAAGAGTGATGAACGCAGATTAAAATTTCAGGGGCCAGCACAACCACAAACCTAATCAAATGATTTTAAAGCAGGACGACATCCTGTCACAGCTTGTTAAACCTTTATGACAGAATTACAGAGTGTTCTAAGACGCCCAAAAACAAAGATTGATTTTTACAATTTTGCAAAGGTTTTTTGACAAATGCGAAAAATGGAGTGATACCCAAAAATGGGGGCATGGGAATTTTCGGGGAAAAGGGAGGCAGAGGGTTTTCGGGGTTTCCAACACACACAACCAGAACGCGTAGTAAACAAAGCAGATTTAGCATCATGAGATAAAAACCTGTCCCCAAGGTATTGCCTCGCACCCTCTGCTGTTTCTCACTTCATAATAATTTAGATGAAAACTTTCCTCACACTTTTGTATCATCATTTGCAATGACACCAAATAAGCATACAGTTATCGTAGTGACTGTCATGCAAGGTTTTCCAGTGGAACAGTTAAGAACATGACGTTCAATGTGTAAGTTCCAGCTGCTTAGGTATGGAGGACAACTCAAAAAGAGAACACTATATACAAAACACAAGAGGTCTACCGGAGGTCTACCTGAGGGCATTCCGGGGATCATACGGCCTCCACCCGGCCCGTTTCCCACGACCAGGACCTGCCCGGTTGGATCAGGCCTGATCAACGAGGATGTTGCCGCGGCGCACGTAGTCCAACGTACGAACAACAGCCCGGCTGATCCGGCAGTGACTTTAAGTACTGGTCAGCTCCCTCTTTAAGACAAATAAACCCAGGGGTCTATTGGGAATGCCCCTTATGGGCTGGTGGATGCTTTTGAATAGTCCTTGGGCCCCGGATACTTATTGCGTTTTCTCTTTAGTGTACCAGTGGCTGCCACCATCCTTTTCACTGGGGGTATGTTGCACCACCTGCCAAGTCTTTTGCTTTCGTAGGGAGTGATTCCTGTTGCAGATTAATCCCTCCACAATCTTCAAGGTGTAAATTATGATATAATATCTCTCGCCAGGGCTCCAGTGAGTACAAGTCAAGTGCTCCAGGTGTTTCCCAGTAGTTAAAGTTCTTGGAATGGAAATATACTCGCAGTAAAGGTTCACTATACATTATCTAGATTCTGTAATTTTACGCTCCATGAATGAGGATGTTAATATACAGCGTAAGTCCACCTAAGAGAGAACCATTGATTTAAAAGGATCATCACTAGCATATCATCTCTTGTCCTTGAATGTTCTCATTATCCATCCTATCAGTTTCCTCGCAGATACGATAGTGTCATTGTTGTGGTCCATTGAAGGTGAAGACTTCGACTTACACATCCAGGTCCCTTTACATTACTTTTTCCGCTCAATTTGTGTATTAGATTTGTAATATACTCAGTCTATAGCATTATGTACTTTAGGTTTTCCATAACGGAGTAGTTGGAATTTGTTTTCCATTGCACATCATATTGTCTCCGTTGTCCATTTGGAAAAACATTGCTTATAACATCTAGATTTGCCGTGTCCCCTCATGGATGACACTCTCATTCAAAGGGTCACCAAATAGAACGAAAGGAACACGTAAAAGAATGAGAATAATTGTCAAGCTGACTTATTTTAAGGGGATAACAATGGATAAGACAAAGATCACGACGCCAGGAGGATGATGGGGTGGGCATCGAGAACTTTCGAAAACAAGGGAAATAATGCCATGGCTAACACTCTCAGATCACTAGTGCTCCCTTCATTTAGAAATATTGCTCAGTGCTAACGGCTCTTTCAAAGCAGGATAAATATCTTAGCCATGGAACAAACTACAGACATCGTTTTACGGCTTCTGATTGATCCAGTAAAGCACCTAAATTACTGGAACACCTCAAGTCTTGAACATGGTACTCACTGAAGCAAGGAGAGAGTAATACATATTAATATATAAATGGATAGTACTCGAGGGCCCCTGGTTCGAATCTGCATATACATTGCCATAACAGGCAATGCTGTAAGTGAGAGATTATGGGAGGAAGTGCAAATAATAAACAGATTGAGGCACAGGGATGGAGTGGGGACAAAACGGGAAACTATATCAACGTCCGGGGCCCCAGACAATTCAACACTTAACCAGAAAATATCAGAAACACGGCTGAAACAAGTCTAGAAGCCTTCAAAGGAACTGACAAGTACTTCACCAGTTGCCAGATCAACCAGCTGGATAGAATGTGGGGCAAACCGGCCTCCAGCAGCAACGCCTGGCTGACTAGCCAAGCACCAGACGAGCCTGGTTCCATAACCAGGCCCGAGAAAAGTGAAACTCCTCGAAACTCATCAAAGGTAAAAAGTAAAAGGTAAAGCACCATCACAGCCACCACATCACTACAACCACCCCAACCACTTCCATCACCACCTATCACTACAAACCCCCCACCAGACCACCTCCATCACCACCATCATCTACTAACCACCCCAACCTACTTCCATCACCACATCACTACAACCACCCCAACCACCTCCAACATACCACCATCATTCTACAACCATCCCCAACCACCTCATCACCACCATCACTACAACCACCCCCCAACCACCTCCATCACCACCATCACTAACAAACCTACCCCAACCACCTCCATCACCACCATCACTATACAACCACCCCAAACTCACACTCCATCACCCCTCACTACAACCACCCCAACCACCTCCATCACACCATCAATACACCACGCCCAACCCACCTCCATCACCACAATCACTACAACCACCCCAACCCCTCCATCACCACCATCACTACAACCATCCCCCAACCACCTCCATCACCACCATCACTACAACCACCCCAACCACCTCCATCAACCACCATCACTAACCAACCACCCCAACGCACCTTCATCACCACCATCACTACAACACCCCAACCACCTCCATCACCACCATCCACAACCACCGCCCAACTCCCTCCATCACCACCATCCACTACAACCACCCCCAACCACTTCCATCCACACATCACTAACAACCTACCCCAACCACCTCCATCACCACCATCACTACAACCACCCCAACCACCTCCCATCACCACCATCACTACAAACCACCCCAACACCGACCATCACCACCATCCACTACAACCACCCCCAAACCACCTCCTCACCACCATCACTACAACCACCCCAACCACCTCCATCACCACCATCACAACAACCACCCCAACCACTTCCATCACCACCATCACTACAACCACCCCAACCACCTCTCCATCAACACCATCAACTACAACCACCTCCAACCACCTCCATCACCACCATCCACTAACTACAACCACCCCAACGACCTCCATCAACCACCATCACTTACAACCACCCCAACCACCTCCATCACCACCATCATCATCAGGGCCATCACCACCATCATCATCAGGGCCATCACCACCATCATCATCAGGGCCATCACCACCATCATCATCAGGGCCATCACCACCACCATCATCAATCAGGCAGGGCCACACCCACCAACATCATCAGGGCCATCACCACCATCATCATCATGGCCATCACACTAATGCATCATCAGGGCCATCAACCACCATCTTCAACAAGGGCCATCACCACCATCATACAATCAGGGCCATCACCACCATCATCATCAGGGCCATCACCACCATCATCATCAGGGCCATCACCACCATCATCATCAGGGCCATCACCACCATCATCATCAGGGCCCATCGACCACCATCATCATCAGGGCCATCACCACCATCATCATCAGGGCCATCACCACCATCATCATCAGGGCCATCACCACCATCATCATCAGGGCCATCACCACCATCATCATCAGGGCCATCACCACCACAACAACCACCACTATCGTGGAAATAAATGGTATAAAATACCGACAACAATGGAAAAATAAACACATAACAGTATAACGTGAAAAATTGTCTATAAAGGATCACATTACACTGTGTAATAGTTTAATTTTTCCATTACCATCACAACCACCACCATCACAACCACCCACAAACCACCACCACCACCCAACAATCACCACCATTAACACCACAACCACTACCATCACAACTACTAACTCACAACAACTAACATCTCAACCACTGCATCACAACTACCATCACAACCACTACCATCACAACCATACTCTCACAAACCACTACCAATCACTACTACCGTCACAACTACTAACCATCACAAACCACTACCATCACAACTACCACAACAACCACTACCATCACTATACCGTCACAACTACTACCCATCACAACCATCTACCATCACAACTACCATTCACAACCACTACCATAACCATTCTACCATCACAACCACTGCCATCACAACCACTACATCACAACCAACTACCATCACAACCACTAACATCACAACCACTAACATCACAACCACTAACAATCACAATCACTAACATCACAACCACTAACATCACAACTACCACCATCACAACTACCACCATCACAACACACCACCATCATAAACCACCACTATCACAACCGCCACCATCACTACCACCTCACAACCCTCCATTCCATCACAACCACCATCACAACTAACCAACCATCACAATTGCCATCAGCAACTATCACCATCACAATTACCACCAAATCACAACCACCTACCATCACAACCACCACCATCACAACCACCACCATCACTCTCAGTATAGTAGTTACCGAGTCTCCAGTAGTAGTAACCATTACCATAACCGTCCGTTGACCTCAACGACCAACTCCGTCTCTGGCTATTCAACAATATGAATCAGATAGGTGACCTCAGGCAGATTATCATTGGAGTTCGATACGTGGATTAGGTAAGAAATACTCCACATAGGCTGTTATTACGTATAATGCTGTATATGTGAGAGAGCCCTTGCCAGCCGGGACCTATCTCCTTGGTTTACACTCGTAAATACTGACTGACCGCTTGCCCATACCCAGTGTGAGGGGGGCCTTTGATACTGCTGAGGTCCAGCACAATATGAATTCCAGCTAGTGACTCAGGCAGAGACGGTTGGTCGTTGAGTCAACGACGGTTACTGGTAACTGGTTCTACTACTGAGAACAGGTAACTACTACACTGACAGCTCCGGCGACGCTAAACGTAAGTCGTCCCGACATACAACTAATACAGAACTAGAGATGGCAGGTATACGGCCTTGGGTGATATCTATACAATGTCAAAGTACAACACAACATTAAACATTATATATCATAAGTAGAACATTGGTATGAAATGCTTACGTAACAGAAACTGAAATGCAATCCCAGTAAACAATAGTACAACTTAAAACTCAACAAATGAACAACGAAACTCAAACATTGATTACCAGGTGGATAAAAAAAATTATGATCGATCGATCTGTATTCATGTGATCTACGTATTCTGAGGAAGGAATATATAAAAGAAAGAGAGTTTAACCAGAAAGGCAGATCGTGCACTCAAATCTAGACTGTTTAACTCCACAGAAATGCGGAAGGAACAACGAACACAAAAAAAAAAAAATTTTAAAATACCGAAAGTTGAACTGAATTATTCTCTATACAGGTTTTTACATTTAACCCCAACTCTGCAGGGTGTGTTTGACATATCCAGAAGGATGTCATCCTGGGGGATAAAACTCGTAGCATTGGCAAACTCATGCGTATTGGGGGCAAATCAAAATTTGGAAGAAAAAATATTTGAGGATTTCTCAATACCTGTCGTAGTGGGGAATAACGACATTCGGGTGATCGTCTGACTAGAAAAGGAAAGGTACGGGAAGGGATTGTAAAGTCGGGTCACATTAGTCGGGGTTTGGGAACATCATTATCATCACATACAAACTTCAATATCCAAATCGATTTTTTATCGCCAGTACAATCTCTCTAACCTTATTTATTACCAGTGATATTTTTCAACTACCGATAAGGACCAACAAACTTTTGATAAACCTTTTGGCATTGCAGCTTTTTGTTAAAGTTAATCAGCATAACTCCAAACCTACTTTGATTTTGGAGGGTTTGATCGAGTGTTTGCGACTCTTGTAAATCTGGTTATTTTGAAGTGTTTTAAACAGGATTCTTTCAAAAACACTTTGACTAAGCGGGGGGGGGTAGATTTTGCTATAAAAACATCGGGGTTGTAATTTGGTTTCGGTTTAAAATATAACAACTCATAAGGCAAATTTTATCTACACCAACAAGCAAAATGTGGGTGTCACCTAAAAACATTGTAAGCAATTTATAGCACACTGCCACGGGTAAAACTTCTCCCAAGTTTCAAATGTGGGGTTGATAGTGGGCTCTCAAAAACATCGTACTTTCTTATTGGTCCGTTCCGCAACCCATTTCTGGGAGGTGAGAGGGAAAAATGGTGGGTTTTGAGACTTGTAAAGGACAAATTTTCAAGAAAATCATTACAGAATTCACCCCCATTTCTTACTAGGGAATTAGGGGTGGTATGCCGCAGATAATCGTTTTTTAAAAAGCTTTAGCACTGTCCCATTTATCTGCAAAAAACCACCATCACAAACCCCCCCACACAACCACCCCATCACAACCCCCACCGCTTTGGAAAACATTGACTTGAAATCGTTGGGAAAGCAGGAGGGAGAGATATATCATAAAAAACACTGGAAAATCTTGGAAAGGGAAAGGCCCAAATCGCACACAGAAAACACCCCTAAGAAAGAAAAAGACTGGGGAGGCGATTCAAAAGCCCCAAAAAAAAGTAGGGGCCCATTGGTACACTAAGAGAAACACCCTAAAGGTCCGGGGCCCAAAACTGTTCAACAGCCCCCCATCAAGCATTGGGGGGTTGCCAATAAGCTCCCGCTGCCTCAGAGAGAGCTGGACAGATACCAAAGTCGTGCCCGGTCAGCCGGGCTGTGGGTCGTACGTTGGGCTGCTTTTGGGGCCCCAGTAACAGCCTAGTTGATCAGGGCCCGATCCATCGGGGGCCGGTCAGGACCGGGCCCGGGGGGGTTGATCCCCGGGAAAACCCCCAGGTAACCCCAGGTAACCATCCAACCCCCCCCCCAAAACCCCAACCCCCAACCACTACGAAGCTTCTTGCGTTTCTTTAATGAAAATATTTTTAAAAATTTTTTTATTCTGTTAACCAGCTGAGCACAGAAATTTGGAAAAAAAAATTTGCAAATTTTTAAATCACTTCCCTCCCCTGGAAGATTTTCTAAAAAAATATAACATGATTTAATTTTCAACTTAAAAACGACACTTTTCGGCCACAATTCCCGTAGGAGAATTTTTAACCGTGATATTATGCGAAAATACAAATTCCCTTTCACTCTTAAGATCAAATTTTAAAAAAAAAACTTGAATAACTCGACATAAAAAATGTTATACTGTGGGTAGAGGACAAAAGGGAATGAAATACAATGGCTAAGGACAGATGGAAATGAAATACAAGTGGCTAGAGGACAGAGGGAATGAAATACAAGTGGCTAGAGGACAAAAAGGGAAATGAAATAAAGTGGCTAGAGGACAGATGGAAATGAAATAAAAGGGGGCTAGAGGACAAAAGGGAAATGAAATACAAGGGCTAGAGAATTCATGCTTAATTTTTTTATTCAATTTAAGAAATTTTCCCTCCCGGGCATAAGGAAGAATTTAGGTTACAATACAAGAACCGTCAAAAACAAGAGAGGCCAAAACACTTGCTCTCCAGACAGAAATATTGCCACGGGCCAAATTGCAACCGGGTGAGGGAACATTTACCCGTGTAAAAATTTAAAGTCAAATCCCCTAAGAAATTTTGAAACCCTAAAAGCACGAACGAAATCCCCCTAGAACGTTGGAAGAATGTTATAGGATAATTTGCACCTTCAAAAAAGGATTAACGGACCCCACCCTGGGGTTGAAAATTACTCATTAGGAGCGGGGGGGGGAAAAACCCCACTGTGAAAAGTTTTTAAAAAGAAAAATTAAAGCACACTGATCCTTTTGTTTTAAATTTTTTTTTAAGTTTTCTCCTTTGTATTTTAAAAAATTCCTTAACCCTATTTTACAAAAATAAAGTTGATGTATTTTTAGCTTTCTTTTTCCGTCAATAAAAATCATTACAAAAACCATACCCCGGCCCGGGGTTGAACCCCGGCAGAGAGTTCAAAAACCCACCCCCGCCAATCGTGTCATTACTTTTCGTGAGTCAAGTCATTTCCAACTCGACTCACGAAATCCCAACACAATTGCTAAAAAATTTCACGTTACAGGGGAGCGGAAGCCATAGGTTTAAGCCCCACCCCTTTCCCTGATTTAAATAATTTCAGCCTTAAAACTTAATTTCAAATTCCCTTCAAGTTGCCTTTGTTTCCCCCGCCCTTTTACACGGAATGCTGGTAGTTGGGGTTTAGTATTCACTTTTTCCATTTATCGAGTCTTGCACATTTTAAAATGAAAGTAAGAAAACAAGTCTAAAAAAGACATACTTTTTTAATCAAAAGGGGTAGCATTTTTCCCTTTGGGTGTTGAACCCCATATTCTATTTATTTTTTTCCGTGACCATATTTGCAATTTCCCCCCGGTGGACGACATTTGTGATTTTTTTAAAAGGGCCCCGTTTTGTCCAGGGTTTGGGGGTATTTGTTTACAGGATTTTAACTGACCTATCTAAAAATCTGCAGGGTCGTGATAATTTACAGGGAATCTGAGTGGAATCAGTAGAAGATCTAAGCTAAACATACGGGTTGGAAGGGTTTCATGGGGGAGTGGGAGCTGTCCCCGCTCAGGTACATGTCCCCTTCCGTGAGCTGCATTTTTCCGAGTCATCTGCTGGGGTTTTGAATATTTTTAAATTAGTTAATGGGTTCTCTTTCACGTTCCTCCCTCAAGATCGTCTTTAAATTTGTTTGGGCTCTGATATCTGTAACTTTTCCTTTACCCCCAGTTTTATATATTTTAGTTGACTGTCCAAAAGAAGCGCTGTTTAGTCCTGATTACTTCCCCGGTACCCCCCTCAGTACTTTCTGTCCAAAACTAGGATAGGTACTGCAGAATGGCATCGAGACTTTTGTGGAACGTTTTTTGGGGGGGGTACTTCAAAAAACAAGAATGGGTTTACAGGCCAAAAAAATTTTTTTGTCTAAAAAGAATGTCCTAGTACAAGAGTAAAACAGCTTGTATAAAATTTTCAGTAATTAAAAAGGGTTTCGGGGTAACTCACAAATCCAAAAAATAACTTAATGTCAGTAAGGAATCCCCTTTTTGGGGGCAATTATATGGCAGTAATTTGACGTTGTATAAGCATAATTTATGTCATTGATTAGCAGTAATTTGTACATTTTTATAAGCAGTAATTTTTCGCCATTTTAAGGTCCCATTCACGGACCCTCCTTTGGTAAACAACTTAAAGTAAACAGAACAAAAAACGAACTACCAATTATTTTAATCACGTTTTTCTTTGGGGAAAATAATAAGTTAAAGGACACCAAATCGTTTTCGCCGCCCAAATAAATTAAAACTGTTTTTGAAATACATTTTTTGTGGAAAAAGTCAGTCACACGAACACGCAGGGTCTTACGTTAGAGTCCCAAGCACCAACCCCTTTAAAATACAAACCGACATGCTCTACACGAATGGAAAATCACTTTATCGATTATATCTGAAATCTTGTGTTTGTATCCACATTTTGCACCACCTGTTATTTGAAGAAAATGTAAAAAAGTTAATAACCATTGTTTATATAGAAGTAATCATAAGATGTAAGAATATTCTTCAGATTTTATTTACATTTGGTACTGGGTAGATTAAATATGAAAAGAATTTCTAATATATGAAATGACTATAATTATGCCCAGTGGGGAATAATAAAGACACATTGTGATCTCTATCATCCAGCTCTTTCTCGCTTCGTCTCACTGGATGAGCATGAGAGGATACTCAAGCCACACAAAATAAAACCCGAGGATTAACATGACTCGTATTCATTTTGTTTACAAACAGTGGTCAAGTTTCAATTAGGCAGTAGCTTAAAAATAACGAAATGCATGAATTCCATAAAATATTATAACAAGTGGACGTTTGCATAATTTAGTCTGACCTGAGCCAGAAATAGAGTAATGAAGTGGCCAGAATAGAAATTGTGAGCTACTCCCCAAATGCTCGAATATTTACTACTGTCATGACCGTCAAAAGTTGAGAATTAATGGGTGTTTTCTTCCTGGATGAATGAAGCCACAATAGTCAGTGGCAGTTTTCGAAAGAAGCCACTTTGTATGTTTTTCCTGTATCGCATCATCCTAATATATGAAGCTTCTCTGATGAATCATCAGAAATTATTCAGCTGTTTTAAGTCATCATAATTTTGAATTCTGTGTTTAGCCACCACATTACTGTTGCTCATGAGTGGAGCCAGTAAGTCAAGCGATACTTGTGGTGCCACATTACTGGTGGTTTAAATACCATGTGCATTGGCTACATTCATGGGCAAGCACTAAACTCAAAGGAAACGTGATGATAAATAAAACACTTGTGCAATACTTAAGTATTTTTATTCAAGAAACTTTTACGGCAGAATTAAGATACCCAAGTGTTGCACAAGTGTCTTATTTATCAGCTTGTCAGTGTACCAAACCGACAAGTTGATAAATAAGGAACATGCAACATCTGAAGAACGAGAGAGAACCTGGGTTGTCTCTGATCAACACCGTCGCCTCCATTAAGGCAAATCCCTCCTTCTGTAAAAAGAGAATGTAAATTAAGGGGAAGATGCCTCTGGGGTGTTGAGAAAAACCCTCCATTACATTCAGGTTATCACTAGTGAGGTGTTTACGGTACTGAGATGTTAGTGAGTAGTGATATGTTAGTATTGATATGCAAAGTACAGACTGAAGAATGAAAGTACTTTGGTCGTTCACTCAGTGCTGCTACGTCATGTTTTTTTACTTTTACAAATCTGTGGGAGAAATGTGGTTATCTGGGAGGAATCGTGAAGTGACTTCAAACACGGATTTCACTGTTTGTTTAGTGTGAGGGGAATTTTCATGTAATAGTTGTCGTGGGATGACGACCCTTTGTCATTTTTTTTAATAGCCAAGTAATCATTCGGGCTTATTTTTTTGTCTAAGTATAAAAAATCTTGCAGGGACACAGAGGCTAAACAACATATCTAAGCACATATTCTAAGTTCACATCCTGCTCCTCTGAGGGGGGGGGGGTTCAGGAGCAGTGACATGTTACTTGTCCAACACATGATCTATCTCACTTCCAATTAGTTTCTTTCACCACAATTCTCGTTAACAGTAAATGGTGTGAACCACTCTCATTGCAAGTAAATTCGATTATTTCCTTAGAAATTTCATGATGAACGCAGAGAATAAATCGGGTTAATGCCAGAGATACCGAACAATTTGAAAGAAATATGAGGATTCAAAAGCATGAAAAGAAATCTGAATTTGAAAGGATTTTT
>NW_026470782.1:0-11735 GCF_026875155.1 Cherax quadricarinatus | reverse complement strand
TTTTCGTTGTTATAAAATTTTGTTAAATTTGGGTTTGAAAAAGTGTTTGTTCCGGGATTTTTGGGGTATTGAGTTTGCTTCTGGTGGAAAAGGTCTTTTTTCTGGTTTTCAAGTGGTTTTGTGAAACGGGTTGCCCAGGGCATCCTTTTCTAACCCCGCTTCTTTTTGGTTTCTAAAAACGGTTTGGAGGCCCCCGTGTTTCCCCCGTATCTTGTTGCGTTTACGGGGGTTAGTAAAACCCCTGCAAAAGCTTGCCGCTCTTGGGGTCCTTGATTTTTGTAGGGAATCTAAATGATTTTTGGAAAATTTTAAAACATGTTTGGCAATGGGTTGGGCGGGAAGACTATGTATCCTTCTCGGCAGGTCTTTCGGGTGTGTTAAAGATGTTTAGGCTCGCCGTCTGCATCTCTGATAAGTGAGAGGAAGGGGGTTTTGGAAAATACCTTTTCAAAAGGCTTCTTCCTCAAGGAACTCTTTGCTGCAGATTCTGAGTGCACGGGGAAGAAGCTATAATTACCCCACTTTTGGTTTTGGTGTCGTGGGGAGTAAAGTGGGAAAGTTTTGGTGGGGGGGTTTTCGATAGATTTTTAAAACAAATTTTCGGGTCAGCTTTGCAGAGTAGAAAATAAAGGAAGGAAGGTTTTTGGTCGCCCTCTTCTTCAAGTGTGAACTGGTTTGAAGGGCTCGACTGGTTGAGCTTGTTTTGGGAGAGCTTGAAGTTGAAGGTTTGGGAGTTATGAGGAGAAATGTCGCAACAAAAAGGGAGCCAGGGGGACAGAGAAGGAAAAATTAGTGGAGAAAAACGTTCGCTTCTAGATTTCCATGTATGGTTCCTAGGACTGCACTGAGTGGCAAACCCCGGGATCCAAAGTCTCGAAAGAGGGATTTTCAAAAGGAAACACTAAAGCCAACACTAGTTAAACCCAGTCGATGAATCGCTGGTGGGAAAGGGAAGATCAAGTGAATCGTAAATTTTTTTTTTTCGCAAAGATCGTGGTTGTTTAGTAGGACTTTAGTGAATAGGGAATCACGTCAAGGGTGGAAAGTTTTTTGTTCCTGATGTTTATGTTGCGAATGCGATTGGAAAATCACCCAGTGTTTTAGATTCTGGATGATAGTGCCCAAAAGTTTTTGAGAGGTGTTTGGCGAAAATTCCCGAGATTTGTTTGGGGGGGCACTGCCTATTCCAGGTATGGGGCCTCAGTGGGATACCAGGCTTGTGAGTCTTTGGCAGGCCGTACATTCTGGCAGGTCTGGGTTGTGGGCATGGTGTGCAGAAGTTTCTTCCCTTGTTCTGAGCTCCTCAGAATGCGGCGAGTCCTTTGAAGAAAAGTTTTAGTAAGGTTGTCCACTTGGTTAGTTGTGAGAGGTTTGTAGGTATCTGGGTCATTAAGTAGATTGAGCTTTTGTTCCTGTAAATCGTCAGTGTTCATGATAACACACCACCCTTTATCAGCGGTGGTGACCCTGATGGTTGTGTCTTCTGCTAAACCTTTGAGTGGGATTGATGTAACGTCGGGGTATGATGGGGAGCTGCGTGTTGAGATGGCTGCTGAGATGATGCCTTGAAGATAGCCTTTTTGGAAGTCGGAGTCATTGTGTCTGTAGGTTTTTGGCGATGAAATTGGGTCTTGTTTTGGTTTCGTAATTCCTGTTGCGAATTTGAGGCCCAAGCTGAGGGCTTCAGTTTCTGTGGTTGACAGTGGACGAGATGAAAGATTTTGAATAATTTCAGGTCTTCCTAAACTTTTTCCCAATTACTATTATCGCAGAGTGTTTGTAGTTTCCTAGTAAGTCTGATCTTTGTTGAACATTCGCTGTGGTAACTCTGCTGCGAATGATTTCGGCGGTGCGTCTGTTCATGTTGCCCCGGAGTTTTTGTGCCTAGTGTTTGGCTTGGAGAAAAGCTTCTTTGTAGCATTGTTTAAGTCATCTGCACACTCTTCAAGGTAGGTCCGAGCTGTAGCGGAGAAAGGTGGTTTGATGTTGGCAATTTGAGGAGGAGTGGATCTTGGTAAGACCATTCTTGGATGCAGTCACGAGAAAATTGTGTCTGTTGCGAAGTGAGTAAGCTTTTAGGAGAAGGTCCAGGTATTCTCTGTGTGAAGGATCCATTTCTACTGCAGTGTTTGAACGATGGAAATAAATGGTATAAAATACCGACACAAGGCAAAATAAAAAACAAATGCAGTATAATGTGATCCTTTTTGACTACGTTTCGCCCACACAGTGGGCTTTTTCAATCCAAAAAGAATACCTGGGGGGGGGAAGGAACGCGAGTATTTATGCCGGCTGAGGTCAGTGAAGAATGCGATCTGATGATGTACCGAGTTGGGTTGTAGTCTAAAAACTTGGTAGCTTGGAAAAGGGGACCCGGACAAGTTTTGAGCAGACCTTTCAGTGTTCTTATGGGGATAGCGATGAAAAAAGTTTCCTTTGGGAAGTGGTTTTAGCTATGTTTTTTAGAAGCCACTATTCTGGTTGAAGTTTTCGGAATAGATATAAGTGATGATTCCAGGATTCTATCGGTATTGAGTGTTGTCTTCTGTGGCAGAATTATATGTCTCTGAGTTTCTGTAGTTTTATCAAAGTGGTTGTGTGGAATTACGGTGTTTGTACGCAGGCATTCCTTGTGTCGTCGACCCTGCTTGCGTCATTGGTGTTTTGAAATACGTGTTTGGAGGTTCTTGATGTTTCGCCCCACGTATAACTTGTTGCAGTCATTACAATGGGAGTATGTATACCTGCAGAGATGGAGGGCTTGTCCTGCCTACTATTTCTATATCGACAACTTCAACCAGAATTGTGGCTTCTATTACATAGCTGAACACTTCGCCAAGAAACTCTTCTTCGCTATCCCACATAAGAAAACTGTAGAAGGTCTGCTCACAAACTGTCCAGTCTCCTTTCAAGCTACCCAAGTTTTTTTTAGGACTCTACAACCATCTCGGTACTTTCATCGATTGGGCATTCTTCACCTGACTCAGCCGGACTATAAATACTCGCGTTCCTTCCACCCCCAGGTAGTTCTGTATGTGACTTGAAACAAGCCCACTGTGTGGGCAACGTATAGTCAATAAAGGATCACATTATACTGCATTTGTGTTTATATTGCCATTGTGTCGGTATTTTATACCATTTATTTCCATCGTTGTCAAACACCTGCAGTAGAATTGGGATCTTCACACAGAGAATACTGGACCTTCTCCCTAAAAGCTTCTCACTTCGCAACCCCCCCCGCACCCCCCATTTTCTTCGTGACTGCATCCAAGAAATGGTCTTACCAAGATCCCCTCCTCCTCCAAATTTGCCTTCATCAAACCACCTTTCTCGTACAGCTCGCTACCTTGAGAGTGTGCTGATGACTTAAACAATGCTACAAAGGAAGCTTTTCTCCAAGCCACAGAACACTAGGCACAACACTCCGGGGCAACATGAACAGACGCACGCCGAAATCATTCGCAGCAGAGTTACCACAGGAATGTTCAACAGAGATCAGACTTACTAGGAAACTAAAACACTCTGCGATAAATAGTATTGGAAAAGTTTAGGAAAGACCTGTGAAAATTATTCAAATTCTTTCATCTCGTCCAACTGTCAACCAACAGAACTGAAGCCCTCAGCTTGGGCTCAAATTCGCAACGGAATTACGGAAACCAATACAAGAACCTCAATTTCTTCGCCAAAAATACAGACACATTGAATCCGACTTCCAAAAAGGCTATTTCTAGGGCACATCTCAGCAAATCCATCAACACGCAGCTCCCAGTCATACCCGCGTTACATCAATGCACTCAAAGGTTTTGCAGAAGACACAACCTATCCAGGGTCACACCGCTGATAAAGGAGGTGGTGTTGGTATCAGAACACTGACGATTACAGGAACAAATTGCTCAATCTACTTAATGACTATACATACAAACCTCTCACAAATAACAATGTGACAACCTTACTAAACTTTTCTTCAAAGGACTCGCCGCATTATGAGGGCTCAGACAAGGAAGAAACTTCTGCACCCATGACAGCCAACCCCAGACTGCCAGAATGTACGGCCTGCCATAGACTCACAAGCATGGTATCCCACTGAGCCCAATCCTCGGGAATAGGCAGTGCTCCCCACAAGATCTAGGAAATTCTCGCAAACACCTCTCGAAAATCTTGGGCACTATCAGTCCAGCACATCTCAAACACTCAGGTGATCTTCTCAATGATTCGCACCATCAACATCAGGAACAAGAAACTTTCCCAGCCTTGACTTGACTTCCTATTCACTAAAGTACTACTAAACAAGCCATCGATCTCTTGCGACAAGAAAATTGACGATTCACTTGTTCTTCCCATTCCAGCCATGCGACTTCATCGACTGGTTGAACTATGTGTGGCTTTACGTGTTTTCTCTTTTGAAAATCACCTTCTTTCAGCAGACTTTTGGACTACCCAAGGGTTCGCCACTCAGTGCAGTCCTAGCGGTACCTATACTGGGAAACATCTAGAAGCCGAACGATTCTCACTATTATTCCTTCGTTCTGATCACCTGGCTCCGTTATGTTGAAGGACATTCTCCTCTAACTCCTAAACGCTTCAAAGTTCAAGCTCTCCAAGACAAGCTCAACAAGGTCGAGCCTTCAATCAGTTACACACTTGAAGAAGAGGTCGACATACACTCTTCCTTTACCTTGATGTTCTACTCTGCAAAGCTGACACGAAATTCGTTTTAAAGTCTATCGGAAAAACCACCAACCAAACGATCTTCTCCACTTCTAATCTCACCCACGACACCAAAACCAAACGTGGCTGTAATTATTGGCTTCTTCCTGCGTGCACAGAATCTGCAGCACCGAGTTCCTTGAGGAAGATGCCCACTATAATTGACAGGTATTTTCAATCTCCACTATCTCGTCACTCATCGAGACTGCAGTCCGGCGTGCAATTAACACTCTTCAACACACCCAGAGAAGACACTGCCGAGAAGAGATACATAGTCCTTCCCGCACAATCCATTGCCCAAACATGTTTCCAAACATCTTTGCCAATAACATAATTCCAAGTATCTACCTCCACAACCACGAACCATAAAAGGACTCACAGTAGTAGGCACGGACAAGCCTCACATCCTTGCAGGGGCTATACATAATCCCTTGTAATGACGCAACAAGTTATACGTGGGCGAAACAATAAAGGGACCTCCAAACACGTATTTCAGAACACAATACGCAAACAGGGTCTTGACGACACACAAGGAATGCCTTGCGTACAACACCGTAATTCCACCAACCACTTGATAAACTACAGAAAACTCAAGACTTCTTATCGCCACAGAAGCAACACTCAATACCGAAGAATCCTGGATTCATACTTATTTCTTTATCCGACGACTTCAACCGTAATTGTGGCTTCTATAACATAGTGAACCCACTTGCCAAAGGAAACTTTCTTCATCGCTATCCCACATAGAACAATGTAGAAGGTTCTGTCACCAAACTTGTCCAGTCTCCCTTTCCATGATACCAAGTTTTAGACTCTACAACCAACTCGGTACATCTTTCAGATGCAGCAGTCTTCACTGACCTCAGCTCGGACCTATAAATACTCGCGTTCCTTTCCACCAGGTAGTTCTGTTTGGTGACTTGAAAAAGCCACTGTGTGGCGAAAACGTAGTCAATAAAGGATCACATCTTTACTGCATTGTGTTTATATTGCCAATGGTGTCGGTATTTTTCCCATTTATTTCAAAAAAATTTTTTAGTTGTTTTGGGGTTTTGGGAAATGGATTTTTTTTTTTTTTCCAACATGCTGGCCATTCCCACTGGGGAAAGGTGCCCCAAAAAAAAAATTACCCTTTCCCATTATTAACAAAAATCACGTTTTTGCAGAGGGTCCCCAGATTTTGAAAGTTTAGATGTCACCCCAAACACCCAATATCTCAAACTCCCCCTTTAAAGTCAGGCATTTATTTCCCCACCCCCAGGACTAATTGGGCAACTGATTTCCCAAATCCCTTCAAAAAAATATTACCCTACTACACTCCAACATTTTGCAGGCCCCAAAAAACCATTCTTTTCCTTTAACCCCTATTAACACGCTCTCCATCCCTGCTGCATGCCCAGGCCCATTGCACAAAAAACCCTTTTCCCCTCTCCCTCCACCCTTTTCCTAGGAAAAACCCCTACCCCTCTTTTTAAATTATTCTTTTGGAAAAACGGGTTTTGGTTGTGTCTATTTTGGTTTTTGAATCAACTCGGGAAAACAAATTAAATTCAAAAAACCCGAGGTTCCTTTAAATTTAAATTGAAGAAATAGGCAATTATCACCCGAAATATTAAAATAAAGCTAAATGCTCATCTGAAAAAAATTTTGCCATCAAAACCCAAACAATCAGTCACCCCTAAAAAACAGCAAGGTAAATTTTTTTTTAAAATTCCCTAGAGTACCGTGCTGTGCAAAAACTCTATCTAAAGTATTTAAAAATTCATTGTGAATGGTGATGGGTTTTAATTTTTTTACAAAACAATTTTTTTGTTAAAGATCTTTAATGCATATACTGCAGCACAAAGCTAACAGATCCCAATCCTTTATTTCCTTAGTTATTAAACATTTAACTTTGCAGTTGGTTTACTAAAAATAATTTACCTATAAAAACCCAATAAAATGTCACTCCAAATTTGCCCCTTTTCCCCCTTACCCCCAGAATGGGGCATTAAGCCAGGCGTTGTAGCAAGAAAAAAAACAATGAACGTGGGTCAGTCAATTAGTTTTTACTTTAAATTGTTATAACCCTAAAAAATCATTAATATTTTAAATGCCCAAATAGGAATTAAAAATACTCCCCGTTACCACCAGCTCCAAGTGTACATATAAAACGTCTGTGTTAAAGAGAGAAATAAACATGGAAAATAAGTTTTCCAAAAATGTATATCAGTATACAATAAAAAAATAAATTAAATTTTTTACTTTAAAAAATTTTATATTACTTCTTTGGTCAAGCTGGACTAACCTCAATACTAAAATGGTTGGAAGGGGAGTAAAACATGAATTCACAAAATTTAAAAATGAACGTTTTTTGAATTTCTAATCATTACTGTTTTAGGAATTCCAGTTTTTCACCTTCCGTTGAGGAATAACCAATCCAGTGGGGTTTAGAAGCATACATGTGGCCCGCAACATTTTTTTTGATTTTAAATAACATCTTGTATGGAGTTCAAACAGTTTATTCCAAAATGTTAAATTTTTGCGTTCCATAGGAATCATTTCTGATCGAAGCAAATCTTTCTCTCGTTCTTTCTTGTCTTCGGCTGTTAAATGACAAATATTTGTATTACTGTAATGGCTTATGTTACAATAACATACAAGTTTTCATACCTACATACTGCTAAACTATATTTGGCAACAAATACATCCTTTATCACCACCACATATCCACTAGTAACCCAAAGCTAATCAATGAAATTTTTTTTCTTCCCCCTAATCGTCCATCTTCCGTTAAGGTAGAGTAAACCAAAGAAGGAAGTACATCCACCGTCATTCAATCACTTCTGGCCAGAGATGTACTAACATCATAATTCAGAAGAACATTCAACTGCAATATCACCATCCCTCCTTCAGAGTGCAGGCACTGCAGTTCCCACCTCCAAGACTAGTTCAGTTAACTGGTTTCCTTGAAACCCTTAAATATTACTTTGCTTACACTCCAACAGCAAGTCCACCCACAAACCATTTTCCTCCACTCACATACTCGCATGCCCATTTCTGGGATGACCCTTACCCCTACTTCCTTCTACCCCAGATTTATACTCTTCATCATCCTACCACTCTCCATCCTTTCTAAAGGCTAAAATATTCTCAACCCCTTCACGCTCTCTGAATTAAGCCCTTGGTGATTCCATACCTCCAATTCCCTGCATAATATTCACAACACACTTCATTCTCAAACACAACACCTCCACTGCTTCTAGCCACCTTCTTGGTCAATGTTCACAACCCATGCCCTACTCGATATAAAAGTGTAGGTATCACTTGTCGGATATATACCCCTCTTGGTCTTCAAAGATAAACTATCTTTCCAGATGCCTCAACACATCACCTACCTTTTTTTACCCTCATCTTTCAGACCCATAAGCTGACATGTCCACTCCCAGACACTTAAATGTAGCCACTTCTTCCATACTCGCTTCCCTCGTAAATGTTACCCTGTTCATTACTCCAATAGTAATTAGTACCTAGAGTATGATCAATAAATATATTCTGCAAAACATTTAATTTCAAGTTATTAAAGAGAATTTTTTTATACATATACATATTAGTCTTACAGAGAATGGATGCAGCAAACTGTACACTACAACCAAACATAACATTCAAAACAGTCTCTTTGACATTTAATGACAGCAGCACAAAAACAGCACTCTTCCCTACAGTTCACACAGACCACCAAATCCAGCATTTTTAAGTCAGCAGTTACTGTTACTGGCCATCACAACTATTTAACCTTTACAGGCATATTTACAATTTTTTTCTGCACCCCTGCCAAAGCCTATACCACTAAATATGCTATCATATGACAGACCTGTGTCAAGACAATTTTCCTCATAAACCAATAAGAACTAACATAGTACTTAACCCTTTCAGGGTCCAAGGCCCAAATCTGGAGTCACGCACCAGTGTCCAAGAATTTTCAAAAAAAAAATTTGTTATTTTTTCTTATGAAATCGTAGAGAATCTTTTTGTGAAGGTAATAAAACAAAAAGTACGAAATTTGGTGGAAAATTGACGAAATTATGCTCTCGCGAATTTTGATGTGTCAGCGATATTTACGAATCGGCGATTTTGCCGACTTTGACTCCCATTTTAGGCCCAAATTTCATTAATCCAATCAACCAAATTCTTAGCTATTTCACTTGTATTACTTCTATTCTATCGATTGAGCACAAGAAAAACGCCAAGTCAACTGTTTCAACTACAAAATACAGTGATCGGAAATTGTTAATTTGGCCAATTTAACACAAAGTTCAAATTATTCCCAATTTCAAAATAGGGTCCAGAATGAACAATGTGGGTATTCCTGGCACTAAACTAACATTTCCTCTGTTCATTAGTTATGTTTTGAGGCTTTACAAATAAATTCCATTTTGATTTTTTTTTTCACATAATGAATTTTTAAATTCACACCAAAAAAATAAAAGATTTCTGTTATGAAATTTACTGTAAAAAATTGTTAAATATCATCACCAAATTTGTGAATGTTTTATTAGACCCCCCAGCTGACGTGTATGAGACATGTGAGGTCTTTTGGTTTACTCTTGAATATCGGCAAAAAATTTAACTTTTTCCGCTACTTTGAGCTCAGTTTCAAGCCATTTCCAATGCTAAAACCCAAATCAAAATCATCTCTATTTCTGTAATATGTCTTCCATTCTATCAAATGAGACCAAGAATAGCAAATACAACTATAAAAAACATACAAAAAAACACTGAAAAGTTGCTGTTTTAATCGAAAAATCATGATTTCTTTTTTTTTCTCTCATTATGCACAGTGTGCTGCAGGATCTGTTTTATGTGGTGCACACATACCACATAGATGTATTCTCTCATATCTAGGCCCAAATGTACCACTCACAGTTTATCAGAGTGAGCTGAGCTCATGGCGTAGATCTACGGTTTGGACCCTGAACGTAAAGCCGTAGATCTACGGGACGGACCCTGAAAGGGTTAAGTACTAATTCAGGCCAAAAAGCTACAGCTAATTTCCCCTCCCTACAGTTAGATAGGTAATAAACAATGTAACAAGAGGATTTAAAGTTGTGATCATTGAAAGAATGATGTAAAACTCTCCCATTGTGATTTGTGAAATTATATGCTAGGTTCAATATCTTGTAATCTAGTACAGCACGAAGTAAAAATCACCGTACGTACTTCTAGTATAGCGGTGCTCTTCAACATTCCAAATGGTGTCTTCCTGGGCTAACACTTTGTCAGTAAATACTTCATGTTGTCGAAACCCCAGTCTGGAAGCTGACGCCCGGAAAAATTTGAGAGCCTGACGGAATTCCACATGAATTAAGCGTATCTGGAAAAGATAAACAAGTTAGGACAATGTTTCAATTTTCATATATACAGACTGATTATTATTAATACTATTATTATGAAGTGGAATACTAAACCTTAAATTTCATTCAATTCCTTAAAAGATGCACTGATAGATTTTTTTAAAACTTCATTTAAAGCAAAAAAATCAGGTAAACTTTTTTTTCTACATGACACTTCCTTTCTCTCCCTGGAGAATAACTTTTTTTGTCAAGGATACTCCAACAGTCCCATGAAATTTTTGTACCTGCCAGGTGTGCGAAGCACAACAGCCAACCAACTAATGTCTATTTTACTGCTAGTTAAACAGACAGAAAGATGAAAAGAAAAATTACATTTAGGAGTGGGTCGAGGGTTTTCACAAAAGTATAGAGAACTTTTGCTAATTCTTTTTATACAATACAGCCTCTCCTCACTTAGCAATGTACTCATTAACCAATGACTATTCTGTTTATTACAATATACATTACACTACCGTATAAACATTTAAAAATATACCAGAAATGTTATAAATGGTTCAAAGGTAACATTAAACTATATCAAAGGTGGTTGACACAAACCCACTACCATTATAGTATGCTCCTCAGTGACGAATTCGTTTACAGACATAGTCTTAGGAACAGAACGCTGTTGTTAAGTGAGGAGGAGGACGTACTGATAAGTTGGAGAATAGATACATTTGCAACACTAAGCATTACTGACTAAATGTTTCACCTGCACTGTAGGCTTCATCTTGTGTACTGTCTCCTGGACTGACTAAGCCTGCAGTGCAGGCAAAATATTTAGTCAATGGAGATACCTAGTGTTATACACGTATTATACTCTTTAAACTGCTGAAACTTTTTATTGGGCAGTTTGTACACAAGAACAATGACAATCAATTTTTTCAATCTTTACTACCAGAACTGGGGGCTAAAGTTTTTAAGTTAAGCAACTGACTGCAAGTGTCTCTTAACACGCACAATCTATACCTTGTTCTATTTTATTTGGTCACAAGTTAAATTTTAAATATTATTAAGCAACCAAATACTACACACCCACCAGCCCTTACCTGGCTTTCCACAGCTGCCAGTACCATCAGACAGTTCACTGTTAAGGATCTCTACACGCCATGTAGTCTGAGCAGGCATAGACACATTGTAGTCGATGTAAGCAGCAACCTTGTTAAAAGAAAAATTAACTATATAAAAATACTGATAAACTCTATACAACAATATTGTACATTAAATAAGTTTGTAATACTGAAAAACACAGTGCACTTCATGTTTACTTCATCACAGGTTTATAATATTTCAGTAAACCAAAGAAGATATTCTAAAAGGGTACAGTAATATGAAATTTTTGAATTCCAGTTCTGGTGACATATGTAGAACTTCAAATTTCAAATAAATTTTAATAACACACAAGGCCATTTCCCAACAAGATAGGGTGGCCGAAAAAAATAAAAACTTTCACCATCATTCACTCCATCACTGTCTTGCCCACTACAGTTATAAAACTACAACATTAACACCCTTCAGAATGTGGGCCCTGTACTTCCCATTTCTAGGACTCAAGTCCAGCCTGCCGGTTTTCCTGAATCCCTTCATAAATATTACCCCGCTCATATTCCAACAGCACATAAAGTCCTAAAAACCATTTTTTCCTTCCCCTTTAAC
>NW_026470781.1:0-11759 GCF_026875155.1 Cherax quadricarinatus | reverse complement strand
GTAATTTTGGGTTTTTTGAAGTGTTGTTGACAGCGAAACCTCACCTAGCATGTGCCTGATGTAGTCTCATGTAGTGTAACGTGTGTGCTTGTGTATGTGTGTCATTGTGTGTGTTTGTTTTTTTTATCTCTGTTTTATTGTACAATCTTCATAATTTTCAGTGTTTGATGTTTTGTAATATGTAACCTTCTTAGAGATGTTCCTTAACAAATAAAACAATATCACTGTAATGTATAGTGTTGTGTGAGAGAGTGTATTATCACTGTAATATACGGTGTGTTGGTGTGGAGTGTATTATCACTGGAATATACGGTGTGTTGTGTGTGAGAGTGAAATTACCACTGTAATATACGGTGTGTTGTGTGTGAGAGTGTATTATCACTGTAATATACGGTGTGTTGTGTGTGAGAGTGTATTACCACTGTAATATACGGTGTGTTGTGTGTGAGAGTGTATTACCACTGTAATATACGGTGTGTTGTGTGAGAGTGTATTACCACTGTAATATACGGTGTGTTGTGTGTGAGAGTGTATTACCACTGTAACTGTATGGTGTCGTTATTATGTTTCGGTTAAGTGAGATTCTTGTGCAGTAATCTTTGTCGTGTATCCTTTTAATATATTTCTGTCATTTGTATCTCACTGTTTTAAATAAATAAAAAAAAAATTCTAGTTTTGGATTATATTAAATATTTACATAATCTAGTTTTAAAGATGAGGTAGCATGTAATGTTTGCTCTTATATTTTACGTGTAAACTCCATGTTATGTAATGTTGTCATGACAGTTGGAATTCATGGTTGAGCATTATTATTGATATTACATATTGTGTGTGAATATTCTTCCTCTGATTCAGGTGTGTGTGTATAGGAAGGTAATGTCCAAATCTGTTTTTCGTATGTACTTTTATAGTTTTGTGTTTTGTTTTGTTCTTGCAAACACAACTTATGGTAAATTCCCATTATGGTTTAATGAGGTAAGGGTAATATACCCTAATTGTTAGGTTACTTAAGGTATTACTTAGAACTGTCCATGTAAATATTTTTGGCTGCATTGGCATTATTAATTATTGTAAAAGAAGGGGTTCTGTAGGAAATGTTGTGGAATGTGTAACTGGTTGTCATATGGTTATTGGCTATGGTGTTATTTTAAGTAATGGATGGTGTGATAGAGGTCATTGTTAATATCCAGTATAGTTCTTCTTTTATTAAACTCTTTTTGCATTCTTGTATTTTTTGTAAGTTATAAAAAAAAATATATAGAAACAAAGGTAAACCAAAATGTGGGCCCAAAGTAAAGGGGCCCCATGTTTGAGGTATGCCCATTTATTTATGTACTAATGAAAAAGGGTTTTTAAATTTTTTGTTTTTAATTTTAAAAGTTTGGGTTGTATCTTTTAAAATAAAATTTCATCATTTTTGGGTTTTTTAGGGAAATACTTTGGGCTTGGGTAAAAAATATGGGATATGTGCTTGCAGAATAATTTTTAAGGTAAAAATTTTGGTTCCTTTTTTAAAAAAGGGGGTTTTTATATTTTAATAAGGAAGATTTTTAAAAAAATTTTTAAAAAAACTAGTTTTTTTTTAATAAAAGGGTTTTTAAAAATAAAAAAAATAAAAAAATTTAACTATTTTTAAAATTTTAAAATTTTTTTTGGGGAAGAAGTATTTTTTCCTTTAAAAATGGGGAAATTATTTTGCCAAAATAAATTATGGGGGGGGGGGTTCCTTGAATTGTATTTTGGTTCGCTTGTGGTGATAATGTATTTGTATGGAAGGAGGTGGGAAAATTTATTTTTTTACATTTATACTTTTTTTATTTTTTTCTGTGGTGAGGTGTGGAGATTGTTATTTTTTTTAACCTTTTTTTTTTGATTCGAAATTTTTAATTGAGGTTTTTTATGTTTTAAATTTTTTGAAATAATTTTTAATATAAAACCCAAAAATAAGTGTGAAAAGAATTTTGGTTTTTTTGAGAATGTCCCCGTACAACAGTTTTTTTGAAAAATGTTACCGTGACATTTTTGGGGTTTAATTGTTTTAAATTGTGTTTTATCGAAAATTTTTGGGGGTTGTAAAAAAACCCCAACCGGGTATTTGAAGCTGTGGGCTGTCTTTAGTTTAGTTCTTATGTTTTAATTTAAGGGTAGGTAGGGAATGTGGATTTTTCCCTTTTGTTATAAAAAAATGGTTTGCGTTTCATTGCTTACATTTTTTTTTCCATGTTTTAATTGGGGTATTGCTTTTTTTCCAATAAAATATAAAAAACCATACATGGGGAAAATCATTTAAAAGCATACAACAATACTATAACTTTAAAAAAAAAAATTAAAGCCTTAAACATTAGTACATAAATAAATGACATATCCTCAAACATGTACCCCTTATACTTGGACTACATTCTTGGGAACCTTTTTTTTCTATAAATTTTTTTTATAAAACTTCAACAAAAACCCAAGGGAAGCATAAAAGTTTAAAAAAAGAAGAACTATACTGGAAATTAACAATGGGCCTTTTAAAAAACCCCCTTTTCCCCGTACTTAAAATAACACCTTTTTCCCCAAAAACCTATGACAAACCCGTTTACCCCCAAACATTTCCCTACGAACCCCTTCTTTTTCAATAATTTAAAAATGCCAATGCACCAAAATTTTACATGGACCGTTTAAGTAATACCTTAAATAACCCAACCCAAATTTGGGTATATACCCCTTTCCTCATTTTTTTCCTAATGGGGAATTTTTCCCTAATTGGTGTTTTTTAAGAACAAAACCCCAAAAAACAAAACTAAAAAGTACATACGAAAAACCCGATTTGGACATTACCCCTTTCCCATACACACCCACCTTAAACAAGGAAAAATATTCACACACAATATGGGAAACCCAAAAATAATTTTTTGTCACTCAAAGGTTTTATAGTGAGGGCTGCACTGCTGCTGCCCCCTTGGGGTTGATTGTGGCAGTTATATTTTCACAGCATGGGGGCAGGCCCCCGGAGAGCAAAAAACACAGTCTTTTTGAGCTTATCCGTGGGGGGGGGAAAAGGAACTTCTATGGACCGTACTACCTGCAATCATACGAATACATATGGGATTTCTAAAAGAGGAAGGGTATATGGAGTAGCGCCCTTAAAGGCACGACCCAGGATCTTTGGTTTAAGTTTAATTTGGCAATTTTGTTTTGAGGCGGGGGTAGACAAATACCCGGGGGTTACTTTGACAGTTAAACCCCCCGCTGTTTACCGTGCAAATTCACGACCCTTTTTTCGCCATTACCCCATGGGGGTTAAAAATTAGAAATGTGCCAATTTGAGGCGGAAAGATTCTGACATCCGTCTTGCGATGGGCAAATATGGTACAGTACATATGGCCACTGGAAGTGGGCTACTGGGCCATACGCAGGGAAACTGGAAGGAACGTATTCTGTGAAGACGTTACGTTACCTATTCCGTCGTACGTAGTGCTGCCAGAATTTCATACCCAGGTGTTTGTGACATACGCTGGGCACGCCGGACTGTCGGTTGTGTGGGTCATATGATCACCTAGCGGCTCTGTGTGGAAGGAGGCGCGGCAACATGGAACAACGGCAACGACATATAGCATAGAGAAGGGTGAGGAGCAAGATTTGCCTTATGTGACTCGGCCTACACAAGGTGGGTCTGGGTGAGGAGGTCGAGAGAGCGGAGGAGTGGACGTCAGCAGGTGTGACGAGGGGTAGGACACACCTTCATTGAACGCAGCTCAGGTGTTGGAAGAGGACACCCGACTGCGAGTGATAGCAATGTGGAAGACTCATTAGCCATGGCTTTAAATGTGTTATTGGCTGACAAGAGTATTGGGGATGGGAGTCCAGACCTGTTCTTGGGTCTGCTGTGGATCAGGGCGTGGAACAGGATCTGCGTCTGCTGCATGTGATAAGAATATTTTGATGCAAGCGGTGGAGGTGGAGGTCCACCGGGACAATGAAACAGACGACATGATGCAAGCAGAGGAGCATCACGGAAGTGCGCTGCTGCGCTATCTGACTACGAGGGACGTGATCACGCCTGCTCAGCGCACTGGCAAAAAGTCCTGGGCGGAAGTTACGCAGAGAGGACACAGCGGCCCTAAGGCGCAGGAGTTGGTTAAGAGCGTTTCTAAAGGGGGGGAGAGGGACCGAGGTGTCACGATACGATCTGGTGGCAAGACATGTACAGGGTCAGAAGGAAAACCACTCTGTAAGCTTCAAGTGCATGACATTGAACATTAGTGGATTGAGATCAGAGAGAAAGTGTGTATGGTTTAGGAATATTTGGTACGTAAGTGTTGTATGTGGTGTTCGTGCAGGAACAAACTACAGACTAGGTTATGAGTTGAAGGTGAATGGGTTAATGTGTATGTGGAGCATGCGATAAGGTTGAAAGGAGGAGTGCCATCCTGGTAAGGGAAAACTAGCCCGTTCGTAGTGAGGCATTGTGAGGGTGGGGAGGGAGGGGTACGATGTGTAATTGGGTGGTGGGTAGGGTACAGATGAGTTTGGTGTGTGTTGTATGTCGTGAGGGAGATTTTGCTTTGCCGGGTGTAGCTGTAATTGTGGTGATTGGAATTGTGTGATAAGGCGTAAGGATGTGGAACCTAGAGGGCAGGGTATTGTTCGGGGATTTTGGGGGAATTATTAAATGGAGTAGGGTTAATGGACGTTGGAGGGGGTGGGTTGAGAACATATTTTTGTTAGACGTGGATATGCGGCTAGACTGGATCACTTGTATGTGCCCCGAACACTAATAGTGAGCAGAGTGCGTGTGGTGGACGCGGTTTTTTCGGATCACAGAGGAGTAATGGTGGACCTAGAATGGAAGGGATTGCCTAGAAGGGGCCAAGGTTATTGGAAGTTAAATATGAAGCTTTTGCAGGGTGAGGAATGTCGTCAGTCTTTTGCGCAATTGTGGGAACGGTTGGTGGATGAGGCGCCGGGGGATGATGAACTGGTAAATTAGTGGGATTCGGTGGCTAAAAATCGTATCAGAGAATATTATATTTGTCGTGGGAGGGAATATAATCGGTTAAAGTATGGGTTTCAAAGATATCTTGAAGGGCAGCTGCGTGACTGTTATGCAAGAGGAGGAGCAAGCTATCCAGTGCAGGACATTGAGGGTTTAAAGAAGAGTATTAGGGTATTGCAAAACGAGCGTTTTGATGGTGCGCAAATTATGGGAGGATTGGAAGAAGTGCTATGGGGTGATAGGCCGTCGGCTTGCGTGTTAAGAGGCCAGAGAAAGAGGAGAGTGACGGTGGAGATGATGGGGTTAAACGTACATGTAGGGATGGAAGGGTATAGAGCGGGTCAAGCATTGGTAATGACAGAGGGTATGAGTGGATATGTAGATGCTTGGTTTAAGTCATATACGCAATGCATGGGCTTCCGTGAAGTGGCATTGGGGGAAATGGGAGAGTATGTGCAGTGTGAGCTTGATGGTCAAGATCGGGTGGCATTAGGTGGGCTGATTACGGAGTGTGAGATTTGGCAGGCGTTGTCAGGAGTGAGCTTGGGAAAGGCGCCGGGTATAGACGGACTGCCAAATGATTTCTACGTAAAGAATTGGGGGGTTCTGAGGTTTTTTTTAGTAAGGCTGTTTAACATACTTAAGGCGGCTGAGGTAATGGGAGAGCAGCAACGGATGGCCGTTGTGGTGTTGGTACCGAAAGGGGAGCAGTCAATGGTAATGGATTATCGGGCACTTTCACTTATGTGTGGAGATTATAAGTTGTTTGCGAGAATATTAGGGAACAGAATCAAGAGGGTAATAAGCAAGGTAATTGATAAGGGGCATATAGGGTGCCAGGAGGTCGATGTATGAAGGGATGGCATGATTCGAGAATTTATAAAGAAACGGGGGAGTTGGGTGATGGAGGTGTATTGGCGTTAGATTGGAAGGCTGCTTATGATATGTGTAGAAAGGGAAGCGTTATGGAGGTTCATGCGTTGGCAAGGTTTTGGGGAGAAGAAATATATCTTGGGCAAAATTATTGTATAATGGGGCATCGATGAGGGTGCAGGTAACGGGAGGCTAGGAGTTAAAATACAGATGCGACGGGGACTGGCCAAGGCTGCCCACTTTCGCAAATATTGTTTGCGTGTATACAGGATCCATTTTATAGGGCCATTCGGAGGTGTGTTGCGGGAGGTGGGGAGGGTACTGACCGGGGAGAGGGGGGGGCTGGGTATCGTAGGTTATGTGGATGACACGACTGTTTTGGTGAGAGATAATAGGGACTTGCTTAGGGTGCGTAAAGTGGTGGATGTGTTTGGAGAGGCTTCAGGTATGAAAATTAATGTTGAGAAGACTAAGTTTCTAGACCTAAGGGATAGTACAAATGGGGATGAGGTGGTAGGGGTGGGTGGAAGGTGGTGGATCAACTAACGATATGTGGGATAATTTATGTGAGAAATACACGGGTGGCTCAAGAGGTGAATTCGGTGCGAATAGTGGATAGAGTATTGAAAAGACTTGGTGGTTTGAGGGCAACGCAACTAACGCTGCATCAAAGAGTAATAGTGATGAACGTGCTATTGTACAGCAAGATACGGCATGTGGTTGTCATGTACTCGCTGATGAGACGTGAGGTGAAACGTTTACAACATGGGGTTTTTAGGTTTATATGGGGATCGGGCTGCGAATGGTTAAGTAGAGCAGTGTTAACACTTCCGGTCAGTCGAGGAGGGCTGGGACTTTTACCTCTGGAAAAAAGGATGATGAGCGTGTACCTAAAACGACGTTATATAAGGGAGGGGGGTGGGAGGGGAGGTGGACTTGTGAGAGTACGTAACGATATGCAACGGTGGTGGGGGGGGTAGGGATTTAATAGTTGGTGAGGCCATGTTGAGGTTATTAATGACAGTGAGGGATCCGTCATGTGTTAAATTGCGGGTCCTCGAAGGAGTGGAAGGTAGGTCAGTGGTGGCTGCTGTTGACAGAGCATACCCTATGTATGCGTGGAATGAAATATGGACGCGTCTAAAACAATTACGTGTAAAACCGGGTGTGTTCGGGAGGTAATGTTTAGATTTTTACATGGGATTTTGCGTCTGGGGTTGTTCTTCAATAGGAGGATAGGGAGGGAGGGGAATGCAGAGCGTGTGGAAGCATGGAGACAATTTTGCATGCGGTATATTTTTGTGACTGTATAGAAGTTGTGCGGGTCTGGTTAGGAAAGGTGTTCAGGTTAGTGGGTAGGGGGAGGGTTGCGGTGTAGCGGGTTTTAAGTTTGGATATAGGTGGGGTGAGTAAGATGGTGGAGAATGCAGTGGCGTATTTGGTCACGGATTTTATATATACGTCATGGGCCATGAGGGAGGTGGGCGTGGATGAGAGGATAAAGATGTTAGCTGGGACATTTTACATAACTAAGTGTCGTAATAGGGAAATTTATGGAGGGAGTTGGGAGACTGCTTTTACTGAGGGCTATCAGAGTTTTCGGTTGAGGGATTTATGGGATTTACGTGCAATGTAAGGGGTCGCGGCGGGCTGGCTTCCCGATAAGGACAGTGTGAAAGGGTTTAGTGTGGAAGAGAATGAATATAGTACTGAGACATAAGTGCCTTTGACTGTGTGATGAGCGGGTTGTGTTTTGTGAACGATACAAGTTCTTCAATTTAATTATTAATTATGCAATTGACAAAGGACGACAGATGTCGTAATGTGATGGAATATTATATATCTGCAACGAAATTATTGGTATGTGTGTAATGAAATGACAATGTGGGTGCACTGTGTGAATGCGAAATATATATATACACATGAAGTATTGAGTGTGGTAGGATTAGGTTTTTGTTGTTTACTGGTTGTGTTTTAAAGTGTATGCAACATATGTATTTTATTTATCCCTTTCCTCGAGAGGTGTATGTTTGGGGTTTGTAGATAAAAATTGTAATGAATTAGGAATTGAATTTTAATTTTCAATAATTGAGTTTATGAATGTTCTTTTGTTAATTTGGGAATAATGAAAGATTTCATCAATATAAGTTACTAAAAGATTGTTATTTTTAGGGTTGACATGAGAAGGGGGGGGGGTGTGTTTTCAGAATGTAAGGTTTCTTCCGGGGCCCAAAAAAGGGTTTTGTAAACAATCAGGAATTAGAGTACTTCCCAAAGGGTCTTTAGGTTGATTTAGTGTTCCAGACAAAATTGTCTTTACTTAAAGGTTGGAGTGGTCATTGTTTACTGTACGATTTGGTCTTTCAGATGTATATGTTAATTGGAAAGTACATGTATTTGCAAAAAATTTTTCATCACTGTTTTCATTATGTAATTTGTGTTTATTTATGTCATGTTGTCTTTTAAAAAAAAAAAAAAAAAAAAAAAAAAAATTCAATAATAATGAAACAGAAATTCCAACGTCATGAAAAAATTACATAACTGGAGTTTACACGTAAAATATAAGAGCAAACTTACATGACCTCATCTTTTAAAAATTATGAAAATATTTAATGTAATAAAAAATAGAATTATCACTTTCATGTCAATTGGGTTTCCCCCTCAAAAGGGGGCAAGAACCCCTCAATTAAGATTACAGTACCCCCCACAATAACAAAATCCATCATTGTTGCATCGTTTTGTGCCGTGGGACAGGCTGGCAGTTTTTTCCTGATGCAACGTTTAGGCATTTTTCCCTTTTTTGTGATACACATGGCGGATCGCTTTGGGACGCCGGGTCCTGTTTGGGGTTTGGAATTGGTGCGTGGCCGTTTACAGGAAAAACCAGGCACGTGTTACTCCCTGCTTCGTGAGGTTTGGGGATACCGCCCAAAGAATTTAGGGAGTGCAGTAAATGGTTTTTGTGTGAGATTTTTCAAGTTTAAAAAGAGCAGGATTCTAAAAGCATAGTAAAAAAAATATCAAGAAAAGAGGTAGCGTGAACACTATGGTGGAAGTCTGTTACATGATGTGTCCAGTATGGAGGGGGGTAAAAGTACGAAAGTCCCTTTTGAGGCGACGGAGATGTGTATGGCTGGTTTTAGCAGTTGGGAAAAATCCCTCAGCGTTGGGGGTGTGGCAAAATGTATTTTATGAGGGGTCCTTAAGGGTCTTTACCTGAAAATGCGTTGGGGCCCCAATTCCACTACGTATTTATGGGGTTTTTCGAGGGGGGTCTCGTGTATTACTGGGGAAGGGAAAAGATTGCGATTATGTGGTTCTTTGAAAAAATTGGCGGTCAATGCAAAAAAAAAGCTGGAGGAGGGAAAAAGGTACCAGTGTTTACATCAGAGGAATGCTCTGGGGGTTTTGGGAGGAAGGGTAAGGCCAAACAAGTTCCTTTCCCGATGGGGTGACGAAGTGGATAGGGCTGAGGCGACTATGGAGGAAATTTGAACACTAACAGTTGATAAGGGACAGACGAATGACGTCTGATGAGGAGGGTACGGGCCAACAAGATGGCTTGCGGAGGAAGTACTTAGTTCCTTTTTGCGAGTTGAGGAGGGACAGGTGATAAAGGGGTGTAATGGTGCAGGCGACGTGCAGCAAGATCAGGGGTTGGGGAATACTTGTGCAAAATGTTAATGTGCAAACTTGTGGCAGGGGTCCTAGGGAGGAAAAGCAGGTGTGAGGTGTGTGGGGGGGGGGTTCTTTAAGAAAACTGCAGGAACGTCTGAGATGGCGATTTCTTACCCCAGGACAAAGAAAGGAGTAAAATTTGGAGAAAGGATATATGTCATAAGGGGGAAAGAGGGGAAAGGGGTAATGTGGGGTTTTAAGGTTCTGGGGAAAAGAAGGGATAGGGGGGGTGAATAAGCAAGCTGTCAAAAAGAGCCATACAGCAGGACGGTATGGAGGGTGTGTGCCCAAAAGAAAGGGTAACCCCCTTTTAAAAAAAATTTTACGATAGTAACGTAAATGTAAATGGATTGAAGAAAAAAGTGAAACGAGTATGGATGGAATGGTTTTTTTAGGGATATAATGTGGATGTTGCTTTTTAAAGAACATAAATTTTAAGAAGGGGTGTGCTTTGGCATTTTAAAGGGGTTTTAAATTGTATGTAAAGGGTCTGTTAGGTTTTAAAAAAAGGGGGGTGGAGTGGCTGTGAAGGGAAAAAAGTCCCCTTTGTATTTAAAATGGGAAGAAGGGGGGGGGGGTAGTAGGGGTTTGGGTGGGTGGGGAGCATCTGAGTATGTTTCATTGGGTTTATTGCAGAGAGAATATAAACAAAATAAAAGAGGATTTGTGAGAGACGTTTTAGTGTATTTTTTTAAGGGGTTTACCCCTAGTAATGTAATTGGGGGGGACTGGAATGTTATAAGGGGGGGACGTGGAGCCCAAGGGGGCGGGTTGTGTGTTACGGTGTTAGCAAAGTTTTACAGGATGAGGGGTGAGGGAGTGGAGGGGGGGTGAGGGTTGGAGAGTGGATTAACTTTTTGTTAGGGAAATTTTCGCGAGGTTAGTAGGATTTATAAACGGGCATTAGGGGGAGGGGGAAAAAAAGGGACGTAGGGTTTTGGATCATAGGGCAGTTTTTTGGTAGAAATGGATTGGGAGGAGTGGTAAAGGGATATTAAGTTTCTGGAAGTTTAAAGCGGGTTTGGGGAGGGTGAGGTGGTTTAACGCAGAGTTTGAGACGGTGGAGAAAAAGTGGAGGGCAAGGGATGGGGTAGGGAGTTTTTGGATTGGTGGGAAAATAGGGCTAAACCTGGTATCGCGGGGTTTTATAAAAAAAGGAAGGGGGAGGCGAGGTGGAGGTACGGTTTACAGAATTTTTTTGGGAAAAGCGTCAATGGTGTTTCGCGAGAGATGAGGGGAAGTTTTTGAAAAAATATCGGGCTAAGAGGGAAAATAAAGGGGCTACATAATGAAAGTTTGATGAATTAAGGGGTAAAGGGGAGGTTGGATCCCTGCTATGGGGAGATAAACCGTCGGGTGTGGTTAAAATTTTCGCATTAGACAAAAGGAGTCCATATAATACTTTTTTTAAAGGAAGGTTTTAAAGGGGGAAATGTTTGGGACAACTGAGGGGAAAGTAATTATGTGGACTATTTGGTTTTAAAAAAAAATGGGAAAAAGGGAATGTGGGGATAGTTAAAAAAGAAAAAGGGAGGGGGAAGGTTTGGGGAAAAGGGGGGGAGGACAGAGGGGGATTGGGGGGGGAATAATAAAAATATGGAAGAAGTGAAAAAGGGTGTTCAATTTAAGTAAGGGAAAGCACCGGGAATTGTGGGTTTCCAATGTTTTTTCGAGTGCTTTGGGGAAACCTAAATGTTTGTTTTTGGTTGGTTTGAATTGTATGTGGGGAAGGAAAACTCACGAGGGCGGGTGTGGTGGTTGTAAAAAAAAAAGCGGGGGGGGAGAAAATGAGCACGTACGGGCATATATTTTTGTGTACGGATTATAAGGTTTTTTTCGAAGTTTTGGGAAAAAGGATGAAAAAGGTAATGGTGGTATGGTGCCAAAAGGGGGAGTTTGGGAATCGGGTCATAGTATGGGGGATGGAATAGTGTTTTAGGGGAAATTTTTGCGGGTTGTAAGGGTGGTGGAAATTTTTGGGGATGATTGGGGATTTCTTATGACTGGTGAAAAGAGAGTACATGGGGACCTTTAAATGGGTTTTTTTGGGGAGGGAATGTAAAAGGGTGAAGACCTTGTATGCAGAGCTACGATTCAGGTGCAAAAATTTAATGGTAGGTTTGGGGAGGGTTGAAAAGGAGAAGGTTTGGACAGGGGTTCCCAGTCTCAAAATTTTGTTTTCATGTATGCAACACCGTTTTATGGAATGGTTTAGGAAGCAAAACAA
>NW_026470780.1:0-12380 GCF_026875155.1 Cherax quadricarinatus | reverse complement strand
AAAAATTTACTTTTTGTTTAGGATAATGAGTTATAATTTTGTTTTGACTTAAGATTACATTTTTCATGTGGTAAGAGATTAAAACATTACCAGGAGTATCAGTTTTCATTGTGTTGCTTTTATTTTTTATTGTACTACAGTATATGGTAATTATTATTGGCTCTTGATTGTTAGTGTACTTGGCTCACACTCTGAAGTCTGGGGGTCAGTCCCCAGTATGGTTGGAAACATTAGGACATATTTAAATTAAGATACCTGCTGTCCAATGTTCACCCATAGTAAAACGGGTACCTGGGTATTAGTCAACTGGCGTGGGTCACATCCTGGGATAAAATTAACCTAATTTCCCCAAAATGCTCTACATAACAAGGGGCTTTCTGTATAGTTGCATGGCATTGATGTCAGCTAGGCCTGTATCCCTTGTATGTACATGTACTTGTAGAAATTATTATTATAATTATTATTATTATTATTTTCTTTTTTTCAAAAAGTCGGCCGTCTCCCACCGAGGCAGGGTGACCCAAAAAAGAAAGAAAATCCCCAAAAAGAAAATGCTTTCATCATCATTCAACACTTTCACCACACTCACACATAATCACTGTTTTTGCAGAGGTGCTCAGAATACAACAGCTTAGAAGCATATACGTATAAAGATACACAACATATCCCTCCAAACTGCCAATATCCCAAACTCCTCCTTTAAAGTGCAGGCATTGTACTTCCCATTTCCAGGGCTCAAGTCCGACTATATGAAAATAACCAGTTTCCTTGAATCCCTTCACTAAATATTACCCTGCTCACACTCCAGCAGATTGTCAGGTCCCAAGTACCATTCGTCTCCATTCACTCCTATCTAACACGCTCACGCACGCTTGCTGGAAGTCCAAGCCCCTTGCCCACAAAACCTCCTTTACCCCCTCTCTCCAACCCTTTCGAGGACGACCCTTACCTCGCCTTCCTTCCCCTATAGATTTATATGCTTTCCATGTCATTCTACTTTAATCCATTCTCTCTAAATGACCAAACCACCTCAACAACCCCTCTTCTGCCCTCTGACTAATACTTTTATTAACTCCACACCTTTTCCTAATTTCCACACTCCGAATTTTCTGCATAATATTTACACCACACATTGCCCTTAGACAGGACATCTCCACTGCCTCCAACCGTCTCTTCGCTGCTGCATTTACCACCCAAGCTTCACACCCATATAAGAGTGTTGGTACTACTATACTTTCATACATTCCCTTTTTGCTCCATAGATAATGTTTTTTGACTCCACATATACCTCAATGCACCCATCACCTTTTTTCCCTCATCAGTTCTATGATTAACCTTCATCCTTCATAAATCCATCCGCCGACACATCAACTCCCAAGTATCTGAAAAACATTCACTTCTTCCATACTCCTCCTCCCCAATTTGATATCCAATTTTTCTTTATCTAAATCATTTGATACCCTCATCACCTTACTCTTTTCTATGTTCACTTTCAACTTTCTACCTTTACACACATTCCCAAACTCATCCACTAACCTTTGTAATTTTTCTTTAGAATCTCCCATAAGCACAGTATCATCAGCAAAAAGTAACTGGGTCAATTCCCATTTTGAATTTGATTCCCCATAATTTAATCCCACCCCTCTCCCGAACACCCTAGCATTTACTTCTTTTACAACCCTATCTATAAATATATTAAACAACCATGGTGACATTACACATCCCTGTCTAAGACCTACTTTTACCGGGAAGTAGTCTCCCTCTCTTCTACACACCCTAACCTGAGCCTCACTATCCTCATAAAAACTCTTTACAGCATTTAGTAACTTACCACCTATTCCATATACTTGCAACATCTGCCACATTGCTCCCCTATCCACTCTATCATATACCTTTTCTAAATCCATAAATGCAATAAAAACTTCCATACCTTTATCTAAATACTGTTCACATATATGCTTCAATGTAAACACTTGATCTACACATCCCCTACCCACTCTGAAACCTCCTTGCTCATCCGCAATCCTACATTCTGTCTTACCTCTAATTCTTTCAATTATAACCCTACCGTACACTTTTTCCTGGTATACTCAATAAACTTATTCCTCTATAATTTTTACAATCTCTTTTGTCCCCTTTCCCTTTATATAAAGGGACTATACATGCTTTCCGCCAATACCTAGGTACCTTCCCCTCTTTCATACATTTATTAAACAAAAGTACCAACCACTCCAACACTATATCCCCCCTGCTTTTAACATTTCTGTCATGATCCCATCAGTTCCAGCTGCTTTACCCCCTTTCATTCTACATAATGCCTCGTGTACCTCCCCCACACTTACATTCTGCTCTTCTTCACTCCTAAAAGATGGTATACCTCCCTGACCAGTGCATGAAATTACCGCCTCCTTTCTTCTCAACATTTAAAAGTTCCTCAAAAATATTCTCGCCATCTACCTAATACCTCCCTCTCCCCATCTACTAACTCCCCTACTCTGTTTTTAACTGACAAATCCATACCTTCCCTAGGCTTTCTTAACTTCTTTAACTCCAAAATTTTTTCTTATTTTCATTAAAATTTCTTGACAGTGCCTCTCCCACTCTATCATCTGCTCTCCTTTTGCACTCTCTCACCACTCTCTTCACCTTTCTTTTACTCTCCATATACTCTGATTTTCTTATAACACTTCTGCTTTGTAAAACCTCTCATAATCATTCTGGATAGCTAAGTCTTTTAAATTATGCATTGATGATTTTTTCTTTGAATTCTTTTACACGGTAAATTCTTCAGGTTAAAAGTTGTTATCGTACCTTAGCTCATTACAGAATCCATCCCTATCTGTATACTACGACTTGATAGGATGTGACCCACAGCAGTTGACTAACACAAAAATATCTATTTACTACAATATAACTTACATTCTGGTAGTCTTTCTTCTTGAAATGGAAGTGGGTAGAATGGGTTGATGTGGGCCTACTGGGTTGAGGTGGATGGCCAAGGTTCTTGTGTTGATGTGGATGCAGAGTTCTTAGTTGTTGGCTGTATTGGAGAGCTTATGTATTCTGTAATGAGTTTTTGGTCTGTTCTACTTTTTGTTACTTTACCCAGCTGATAAGGCATCATTGCTGGCTCAAACATCCCTTTCACGTTGATGCTTCTAATCTTGTTAGGATAGTTTTCAATGAAAAAATTATGTGCCTTTACCATTAAAATGAAATTGCTCACATCTCTCTTCCAGTATTAACTGTTTATCTTCAGGTTGTTCATCATCATCATCATCATCATCATCATCATCATCTTTTAGTTGCCTCTCTTAGCTAGAAATTGAGCCCCACCAGTAATTTGTTCATCATCATCCATTTTAAAATTTTTTTTTACTTTTTCTTCATTCATATCTTCAAAGCCCTCTTTCTCCTCTCACAGTTCTTAACATTTATAATATCCTGGACATAACTCCTTACTGATGGAAAAGTCAAAGAAATTCTTCACCACAAAAGGTCAGAAATGCTCTCAGACTGCATTTATGGTTGATTTAACCCTTTCAGGGTCCAGAGGCCAAATTTCAAAGTGTGCACCAGGGCCCAAGAATTTAAAAAAAAAAAATTTGTTATTTTTTCTTATGAAATAGTAGATAATCTTTTTCTAAAGGTAATAAAACAAAAAGTACGAAATTTGATGGAAAATTGATGAAATTATGCTCTTGTGAATTTTGACGTGTCAGTGATATTTATGCATCGGCGATTTTGCCGACTTTGACTCCCATTTTAGGCCAATTACAGTATTCCAGTTGACCAGATTCTTAGCTATTTCACTAGTATTACTTCTATTTTATCGATTGAGCACAAGAAATCGCCAATTCAACTGTTTCAACTACAAAATAAAGTGATCGGAAATTGGTAATTTGGCCAATTTAACGCAAGGTTCAAAATATTCCAGTTTCAAAATAGGGTCCAGAATAAACAATGCAGGCATTCCTGGCACTAAACTAACATTCCCTCTGTTCATTAGTTAAATTTTCAGGCTTTAGAAATGAATTCCATTTTGATATTTTATTCAAACCAAAAAATAGAAGATTTGCTGTTATGCAATATTGTAATAATTGTATAAATAATATCACCACATTTGTGAATGTATATTAGACCCACCAGCTGGCGTGTATTAGATGTGTGAGGTCATTTGTTTACTCTTGAACATCGCCAAAAATTTAACATTTCTGCTACTTTGAACTCAGTTTCAAGCCATTTCCAGTAATAAAACTTATCAAAATCATCTCAATTTCTGTAATATATTTTCCATTCTATCAAATGAGACCAAGAAATTGCAAATACAACTATAAAAACATACGAAAAACACTGCAAAGTCACTGTTTTAATAAAAAATTATGGTCTCGGTTTTTTCTCTCATTATACACTGTGTGCTGCAGGATTTGTTTTATGTGGTGCACACATACCACAAATATGTATTCTCTCATATCTAGGCCCAAATTTGCTGCTCACAGCTTATCAGAGTGAGCTGAGTTCTTGGCATAGATCTATGGTTTGGACCCTCAACTCAAAGCCGTAGAACTATGGCACGGACCCTGAAAGGGTTAAGCACTTCATTCCATGGCACTTTTACATGTGTAAGTGCATTTGAAATATTAAATTTGAGTCTGAACTCTAGTGCACCAATCTGAGAGTTGTCATCCATTGCTGTAATGAGTTTTTCCATTATCTTGAGTGCAGTGGTAGGAGTAAATCAGATTATATCAGGTGTATTCGAGCAAATGAGTGCTACAGGAGTGATAGTATTATTAGATGAACAACTGTAGAGAGAGCAAAAGTTTGTTCAAATTTGTAAATTCAAGAATGATGTGGTTTAAAATAAAAGTGGACAAGAGAAATAAGTTAGAATATGCGTTTATGCAAATTTTGTGACTGGAATATAGAGGAGTAAGAGGTTGTCAAACAAAGTGAGAGAAATGCCTTGGGAGACCATTAAAATGAATAAAGCTGTTGTAAAGAATATACAGTAATGGTAAAGTTTGAATGCCAGGGGTAAATGACTATGGGAGGTCTTTATTGAATTGCATTTGATAATAGACAATTCTTATTTTGAGAAGAGGATAAGTAGGTATTTGGGTTATAATGAAGTGAACAGTGAAGGCAGTTTGTTAAGCTATGCATTGGTGCATTATATGTTGACCTCTGGATGTATAGTTTATGTAGACGACAAATATATACTGTGTTATTTTTTATTTTTTTTCTATGAAAGATTGCTTATTACCCAGCATCTATTTTAGGCAGCCCGAGAAGATTGTAAGAAGGTTATTGGTCGCTGTTCTCAACTAAAAAATGAAATGCAGACAAATAAAGACCTTCTGCCCCTACAAGCTCATCCTGATCCTTCATATCCATATGGTAAAGTGGATTTCCTCTTTATTACCTTTTTCTTAAATTCTACTTATTGTTACAATTTTTTTTTTTTACCATAGATTACACAATTCTATTTCATATCTGTATTGAGAAGCAGAAATGCTCTTCCACTAACTTATTTGTGTTTACAATCATAAATAAGTGCACATGCAAAACAAGGAGGTAGTACTGTACTGCAGTCTGAGTAACATATGAATCTTATGCAGCATTAAAGCATTATAAACATGAAGTGCATTTGGCAAAATATACATTTGCACAATTTACCACCACTAATTCTTATTACTAATTTAAGTTGGAGTAACGTACAGCTTTTTGCACATCAGTATAACAAACTTAACTGACACTCTGAGACCTAACCTAGTGAGCCAGACTAACCTAAAGTAACAAACTTCCTAAACAACACACTGTTCTCTTCATTTGTAATACTGTACCTTAATTACCAAGGTTAGAAGAATCACTTAGACATATATTTCCCAACTAGACTAAATGTGAACTTGTACATTAACCCTAGAAATAAAAGGACTAACCAGTGCACCACTTTTTCATGGTATTTAAACAGTGGTACACACTGCATCAAAAAAAGTTTTTTTTTATTTAACATGTCAGCCGTTTCCCACTGAGGCAGGGTGACTCAAAAAGAAAAAAAAAAGAAAAAATAAAGAAAAACTTTCATCATTCAACACTTTCATCATCACTCATACATAATCACTGTATTTGCAGAGGCACTCAGATACAAGCCAATATCCTAAACCCCTCCTTTAAAGTGCAGGCATTATACTTCCCATTTCCAGGACTTAAGTCCAGCTAACTAGTTTCCCTGAATCCCTTCACAAAATATTACCCTGTTCACACTCCAACAGCTTGTCAGGTCCCCAAAACCATTTATCTCCATTCACTCATGTCTAACACGCTCGCGCATGCTTGCTGGAAGTCCAAGCCCCTCACCCACAAAACCTCCTTTACCCCCTCCCTCCAACCTTTTTGGGGACAACCCCTACCCCACCTTCCTTCCCCAACAGTGAGGAAAATTGATTTAATATACATGCAAATTGAATTACGAGCTAGGTTATGGAACATATTATGCTCGTAAGTCAAGGTACCACTGTATGTATGTATGTATGTATGTATGTATGTTATTTTTTATTTATTATCACACCGGCCGATTCCCACCAAGGCAGGGTGGCCCGAAAAAGAAAAACTTTCACCATCATTCACTCCATCACTGTCTTACCAGAAGGGTGCTTTACACTACAGTTTTTAAACTGCAACATTAACACCCCTCCTTCAGAGTGCAGGCACTGTACTTCCCATCTCCAGGACTCAAGTCCGGCCTGCCGGTTTCCCTGAATCCCTTCATAAATGTTACTTTGCTCACACTCCAACAGCACGTCAAGTATTAAAAACCATTTGTCTCCATTCACTCCTATCAAACACGCTCACGCATGCCTGCTGGAAGTCCAAGCCCCTCGCACACAAAACCTCCTTTACCCCCTCCCTCCAACCCTTCCTAGGCCGACCCCTACCCCGCCTTCCTTCCACTACAGACTGATACACTCTTGAAGTCATTCTGTTTCGCTCCATTCTCTCTACATGTCCGAACCACCTCAACAACCCTTCCTCAGCCCTCTGGACAACAGTTTTGGTAATCCCGCACCTCCTCCTAACTTCCAAACTACGAATTCTCTGCATTATATTCACACCCACACATTGCCCTCAGACATGACATCTCCACTGCCTCCAGCCTTCTCCTCGCTGCAACATTCATCACCCACGCTTCACACCCATATAAGAGCGTTGGTAAAACTATACTCTCATACATTCCCCTCTTTGCCTCCAAGGACAAAGTTTCTTTGTCTCCACATGTAGTATGTATGTGTGTATATATATATATATATATTTTTTTTTTTTTTTTTTTTTTTCAAAAAAACCGGCCGTATCCCCCCAAGGCAGGGTGGCCCAAAAGAAAAACGAAAGTTTCTCTTTTTAAATTTAGTAATTTATACAGGAGAAGGGGTTACTAGCCCCTTGCTCCTGGCATTTTAGTCGCCTCTTACAACACGCATAGCTTACGGAGGAAGAATTCTGTTCCACTTCCCCTGGAGATAAGAGAGAATAAACAAGAACAACAAGAACTAGTAAGAAAATAGAAGAAAACCCCTGAGGGGTGTGTATATATATATATGCTTGTGCATGTAATGTTTAGTGTGACCTAAGTGTAAGTAAAGTAGCAAAGACCGTACCTGGAAACCTTTCATGTTATGACAGAAAAATAGACCACCAATCAATACTACCCTCATGTATGACAATCACAGCAGGCTTTTTTCGTTTCTACACTCACCTTGGCAGAACGGAGTATCCTCTCCCTGGGGTTGCGTGTCTACCAACCTACCTATAAGACGCCGACTTGTTGAAAATTTTTTTATTTTTTTTTTTTTTTTTTTTTTTTCCAACAAGTCGGCCGTCTCCCACCGAGGCAGGTGACCCAAAAAAGAAAGAAAGTCCCAAAAGAAATACTTTCATCATCATCAACACTTTCACCACACTCGCACATTATCATCTGTTTTTGCAGAGGTGCTCAAATACAACTAGTTAGAAGCTTACCACAATAAAGATACACAACATAAGCCCTCCAAACTGTCAATAATCCCAAACCCCTCCTTAAAGTGCAGGCATTGTAACTTCCCATTTCCAGGACTCAAGTCCTACTAAATGAAATAACCGGTTTCCTGAATCCCTTCACTAATATTACCCTGCTCACACCCAACAGATCGTCAGGTCCCCAGTTACCATTCGTTTCCATTCACTCCTATCTAACACTCTCACGCACTAGCTTGCTGGAGTCCAAGCCCCCTTACCCACAAAACCTCCTTTACCCCTCTCATCCAACCCTTTCGAGGACGACCCTACCCCGCCGTTCCTTCCCCTATAGATTTATATGCTTTCTCATGCATTTACTTTAATCCATTCTCTCTAAAGGACCAATAACCACCCTCAACAAAACCCCACTCTGCCCTCTGCTAATACTTTTTATTAACTCCACACCTTCCTCCTAATTCCACACTCCGAATTTTCTGCATAATATTTACAACACCACTACCACTGCCTCCAACCGTCTCCTCGCTGCTGCATTTTACCACCCAAGCTTCACACCCATATATAGTGTTGGTACTACTATACTTTCATACGAATTCCCTTCTTGCCTCCATAAATAACGTTTTTTGACTCCCACATATACCTCAAAACGCACCACCTCCAACCTTTTTTTCCCTCATCAATTCTATGATTAACCTCACCCTTCATAAATCCATCCGCCGACACGTCAACTCCCAAGTATCTGAAAACATTCACTTCTTCCATACTCCTCCTCCCAATTTGATATCCAATTTTTTTTATCTAAATCATTTGCACCCTCATCACCTTACTCTTTTCTATGTTCACTTTCAACTTTCTACCTTTACACACATTCCCAAACTCATCCACTAACCTTTGCAATTTTTCTTTAGAATCTCCCATAAGCACAGTATCATCAGCAAAAAGTAAACTGTGTCAATTCCCATTTTGAATTTGATTCCCCATAATTTAATCCCAACCCCTCTCCCAAACACCTAGCATTTACTTCCTTTACAACCCCATCTTTATAAATATATTAAACAACCATGGTGACATTACACATCCCTGTCTAAGACCTACTTTTACCGGGAAGTAGTCTCCCTCTCTTCTACACACCCTAACCTGAGCCTCACTATCCTCATAAAAACTCTTTACAGCATTTAATAACTTACCACCTATTCCATATACTTGCAACATCTGCCACATTGCTCCTCTATCCACTCTATCATATGCCTTTTCTAAATCCCTAAATGCAATAAAAACTTCCCTATCTTTATCTAAATACTGTTCAATATATGCTTCAATGTAAACACCTGATCTAACATCCCTACCACTCTAAAACCTCCTTGCTCATCCGCAATCCTACATTCTGTCTTACCTCTAATTCTTTCAATTATAACCCTACCGTACACTTTTCCTGGTATACTCAGTAAGCTTATTCCTCTATAATTTTTACAGTCTCTTTTGTCCCCTTTCCCTTTATATAAAGGGACTATACATGCTCTCTGCCAATCCCTAGGTACCTTCCCCTCTTTCATACATTTATTAAACAAAAGTACCAACCACTCCAACACTATATCCCCCCCTGCTTTTAACATTTCTGTCATGATCCCATCAGTTCCAGCTGCTTTACCCCCTTTCATTTTACGTAATGCCTCACGTACCTCCCCCACACTTACATTCTGCTCTTCTTCACTCCTAAAAGATGGTATACCTCCCTGACCAGTGCATGAAATTACTGCCTCTGTTTCTTCCTTAACATTTAAAAGTTCCTCAAAATATTCTCGCCATCTACCCAATACCTCCATCTCCCCATCTACTAACTCCCCTACTCTGTTTTTAACTGACAAATCCATATTTTCCCTAGGCTTTCTTAACTTGTTTAACTCACTCCAAAATTTTTTCTTATTTTCATTAAAATTTCTTGACAGTGCCTCTCCCACTCTATCATCTGCTCTCCTTTTGCACTCTCTCACCACTCTCTTTACCTTTCTTTTACTCTCCATATACTCTGCTCTTCTTATAACACTTCTGCTTTGTAAAAACCTCTCATAAGCTACCTTTTTCTCTTTTATCACACCCTTTACTTCATCATTCCACCAATCACTCCTCTTTCCTCCTGCCCCCACCCTCCTATAACCACAAACTTCTGCCCCACATTCTAATACTGCATTTTTAAAACTATTCCAACCCTCTTCAACCCCCCACTACTCATCTTTGCACTAGCCCACCTTTCTGCCAATAGTCGCTTATATCTCACCCGAACTTCCTCCTCCCTTAGTTTATACACTTTCACTCCCTCTTACTTGTTGTTGCCACCTTCCTCTTTTCCCATCTACCTCTTACTCTAACTGTAGCTACAACTAAATAATGATCCGATATATCAGTTGCCCCTCTATAAACATGTACATCCTGGAGCCTACCCATCAACCTTTTATCCACCAATACATAATCTAATAAACTACTTTCATTACGTGCTACATCATACCTTGTATATTTATTTATCCTCTTTTTCATAAAATATGTATTACTTATTACCAAATTTCTTTCTACACATAGCTCAATTAAAGGCTCCCCATTTACATTTACCCCTGGCACCCCAAATTTACCTACTACTCCCTCCATAACATTTTTACCCACTTTAGCATTAAAATCCCCAACCACCATTACTCTCACACTTGATTCAAAACTCCCCACGCATTCACTCAACATTTCCCAAAATCTCTCTCTCTCCTCTACACTTCTCTCTTCTCCAGGTGCATACACGCTTATTATAACCCACTTTTCACATCCAATCTTTATTTTACTCCACATAATCCTTGAATTAATACATTTATAGTCCCTCTTTTCCTGCCATAGCTTATCCTTCAACATTATTGCTACTCCTTCTTTAGCTCTAACTCTATTTGAAACCCCTGACCTAATCCCATTTATTCCTCTCCACTGAAACACTCCCACTCCCTTCAGCATTGTTTCACTTAAAGCCAGGACATCCAGCTTCTTCTCATTCATAACATCCACAATCATCTTTTTCTTATCATCTCATCTGCACAGCATCACGCACATTCAGACTTCCACTTTGACAATTTTCTTCTTCTTATTCTTTTTTAGTAATCTTACAGGAAAAGGGTTACTAGCCCATTGTTCCCGGCAATTTTAGTTTGACTTTTACAACACTCATGGCTTCGGAGGAAAGATTCTTATTCCACTTCCCCCCAAGGATATAAAAGGAAATTAATAAGACCAAGAACTATTCAGATAAAATCAAAGAAAACTCAGATGGAAGTGTGTATAAATAAATTGTGTACATGGTATGTTATGTGACGCTAAGTGTAAGTAGAAGTAGCAAGGACATGCCTGAATCTGCAATATTTATGAGACAGACCAAAGACATCAGCAATCCTACCATCAAATTAAAACAATCACAGGCTTCGTTTTACACTCACTTGGCAGGACGGTATACCTCGCTGTGTGTTGCTGTCTACCAACCTACTACCTATAAATATATATATATTAAATATATAGAATATATTATTAAAATATTGTCATATATATATATATTATACTATATATATATATATATATAAATATATATAATATATATAATAGTATATAATATATATATATATATATAAATATATAAATATATATATATATATATATATATCTAAAGAGGAGTAGTAATAATGTTGAAGATAAGCTATGGCGGAAACAGGTAACTAAAAGTGAATTAATTCAAGAATTATGTGGATAAAAAAAATGAATGGATGTGAAAATTGGGTTATAGTAAGCGTGTATGCCACCTGGGAAGAGAGAAGTGTATAGTATGAGATAGGGAGATTTTGGAAATGTTGAGTGAATGCGTAGGGAGTTGTGATTCAAGTGTGAGAGTAATGGTGGTTTGAGATTTCAATGCTAAAGTTGGGTAGAAAATTTATGGAGGGATTAGTAGGTCAATTGGGGTAACCAGGGGTTAAATGTAAATGGGGAGCTTTAATTGAGCTATGTGTAGAAAGAGATTTTGGTAATAAGTAATACATATTTATGAAAAAAGGATAAATACATATACAAGGTATATGTAGGCTATGTAATGAAAGTAGTTTGTTAGATTATGTATTGGTGGATAAAAGGTTGATGGGTAAGGCTCCAGGATGTACATGTTTATAGAGGGGCAACTGATAAATTGGACATTATTATTAGTTGTAGCACAGTTAGAGTAGGGAGGTATGTGGGAAAAGATGGAAGGTAGGCAACAACAAGTAAGAGGGAGGTGAAAGTGTTTAAACTAATGGTAGTAGGAAGTTCGGGTGAGATTAAGCGACTATTGGCAGAAAGGTGGCCTAGTGCAAAGATCG
>NW_026470779.1:0-11630 GCF_026875155.1 Cherax quadricarinatus | reverse complement strand
GGGTCACTAGGGATGGTCCTGGGGAAAAAAACCCTTGGGTTTTAAATCATCCCATCGGTCTCAAAACTTAATGGATTGTCCTAATGTGTATAAATTATAGACGTTAAATGTCTGTGAATGTTAATGTAATCAGTGATAATAACATTGAGTTAAGAGAATGCGGGATGTGAAATAAGTCGCCTTGCTCCGAGTGAACACGTTAGACCTTGTTGTTCCCGAGGCGAGGAAAGTGAAGCTCATTGATCCACGATTTCTAAACCGGGACAAACCGACGGATACCTCGTCCTGCCGGAATGAGAACCGTGTCGGTGTAGCAGGACATCAAAAATGAGATGGTGAATGGAAGAAATAAGGAGTATCAATCACCCACAGTTAAGTAACCCTTCTAGTTATAACAAACTTATGCTGGCCAGTTGTGTTATGTTGTTAATTAGATAGGTTATGAGTGATCAGCTACATCAAATGACCACCAGAGAACATCTGGTAAGTGTTGGGATTTGTACAAATGTTTTCCTTGATGGATGTATCCAGGTGTATCCTACCCCCCCCCTTCATTCAGCTAAACTAATATAATCTATACAGTCCACAATTAATTAGTAGCACCGTACTTGTGGGTGCTATCCAATCCATACTGGTCTCGGATAGATATGGATAAGATTGTGAGGTCGAGGGGACCACTTGCCGCGACCAGGGGTGGTTAAGTTTTCTCACATGTCTACACGGGGTGACTACGGTAAACAATATGATTGTCTCCCAATGAGATTACTGGTATGTATATAATGTTGAGGTACATACAGGTAAGCACCCTAGAAAATTTTCCATATCTGCCCGCTGGTCCTTCCGGAACCGGATGCAATCAGTGAAAAAATTAATTGAATTAATTACTTAATAATTAAGTGACTGATTGAAGGAAGTGGGTATAAGGTGCACAAGTTTAATCGATCGTGTGATGGATGATAATTAGCCCAATTAATTGCTAGCACATGTGTGGCTAGGATTTATACAAGAGTAAAGTGCAAGAATTACTCTTGTAAGGCGCCTACTTAAGTTGTATAATCAGTGATTAATAATTCTCTAACCATGACTGGATCTAATGGAGTTAATGTGGCTGACAAGTCCGTGAATTTTAGAGTAATGAAAGCATCATTACAGGCTATTAAAAGCCATGTGACGAAGGCATTTGATTTAGTGAATCAAAGAACCATGAACCCTAATGAATTAAAGTTATATTTAGATGATTTAGAGAGTAGATTTGATTGGTACAAATTGTGGTTTAAAGACTGTGAAAGGATCTGCTAGAGAATGTGCAGATGGAATGGAAATGAATGTTTTAATTAATCAACATTACGAATTTGGAAGAAAAAACTGTCTTGTAAAAGTAAGGCTTTGAATAAATTAAAGGGTGTAAGCCAGGCAGTTGATCAACCTATTAATGCAAAGGGTGGGTTTGCAAAACCTCCAGAGTACGGTCTGGAGGAAATCAGACTAGGTCGGCAGGAATTAATTGTTCAATTGCAGACCAGTCAGCCAAAACAGTTCTAAGGATATAACAATAATGACTCTGCAGTATCTGTCAAGTCTCAAAAGGAAAAATAATCCCAGTGGTAATAATCATAGTTAAGAGTTAAATAGGCACATATCAAGTCAGGAATCAGTAATAGTGGTTCCTCACATCAAGGTAAGAGGAATAAGTACCTCAGTAAGTGTAACCCATTTATAAGGGGTCGGGCCAAGGAAAAGGGATGCCTTTCTGCCGGGTTCATTTCACAAAAATTGTAATCCCTATAATTCAGGGGGAATTTTAAAAGGGGAAAAAGAATGAAAGAACTTGAGATTTTCAGAGTCTAGCAAATATAATGTAAAGGTTGTCATACAAAATTGAAGTTTATCAAGCAAAAGGGGAAGGGCCCCATACATTTATGTGCGGGTTGTATGTGATTTTTTAATAATGGTGAAAATAATGAAAAATGTTAAATAACCTGACACTACAGTGTGATGTAAAGGTTGCAGAAGGGCAATAATAGGGCCTAGTGGGGTGCCTTCCCGGGGCGTTGGTGTAATAATTGGGATAAAGGGAAAAACCCAAAAGATGCGGCGCACTCTCCTCAACACTGGTAGGGCCTGTAAATTATGCAGGACTACCGCCTAGTAATAATGATGAAGTGGGAAATCAGTCAGGGTGTCTTTCATAAAAGGTAAACCCCAGTACAAGTATTCTTCTATCGAAAATTGATTTTGAACCAGTTAAATTTGTGGTGTCGCTAGTTGTGCCCCTGTATTCCGTTTATATAGTTGATATTGTATCACCCGTGCTTTAGACCGAGATCCCTCGTAACCCTTTGGGCTTTGTGGGGGCGTCATAGGCATCCCCAAAAGGCAGTGTCCTTTGTCCCGCTTCATTCGGGGGGCAGCCCACAAAAAGTAAACAGGCTTGGCACGGGCCCCTCTCTCATCTCAGTCTGACAATATATCTACCACCCTACAAGTGTGTTACTTTCAAGTGATATCTCCATTAAAGAACCCCTTACGTAAATGGTCCCGCGGTGGCCTGAAATTCGACGATTACAGCGATTTCTGGAGATAAAGTTGTCGCCCGAAAGACGGCCATTTCGGTGACCAGTAGGCCTCCCGATACCGGATTCACCCCCAGCTACCTCAAGCAGCTACTTACCAGCTTTACTTATTAAGGTCGTCTCTTTGTATTAGTGTTTCCTGCTTTTTTGCTTACTCCGAGGGGTTGCCCCGAGTTTGCAAAAAAAGCCGTTCCGTCTGTGGGGGGGGGAGTCGAACCCCCGAGTCCAGCCCCCTAGCCTACCCCACCCAATTTATTTTGCCGCCAACCCAGCTTCCCCCCTGCTGTGCTCATCGTGTGAAGTTATCAAGCTATTCTGGTAAAGGGGAAAGATAAGCAGTAGCAAAAAACCCGGGTGTCTTACCCCGATCAAGCAACCCCCAATGAGTGGGTTCATCGTTGTGATTCAAGTTCCAAGATTCTGAGTGCCCCCTTGTCATCCTTTGGTTTGTAGTTTTTTCGTGGTTTTTCTAAGCCGCCGGCTTAAAATTTATTTGGGCAGTGGGGGGTTTTCTCAGTGGGCTTCGACGTTAAAACCCATAAGACCCACTCACGTCCGTGTGTGCACCATTGCGGTCTCAGAGGCCCGCTCACCCCTTTCCCCAAAAACCCCAATACGGGCGGCCCATTAAAAACTCACCCCTCATCGGGTTTTTTGGTGCTCTGCAAAGGGTTGTAGCACCTTTTTTAGGCCCAATGGGGGTCGGGCTAGAGGTGGGCCCCCATTTTTAAAAAGCCTTTCCTGTGTGTTGTCTCTCGCCGATTTAAGCGAAATTCTCGATCTCTGTGCAGAGGACAGCAGCAAAGACGATATAAACAACCCATCAATCTCATTTTTTAAAGTGTTAAGCTAAAAATTTTTTTTTTTTTTGGGGAATTTTGCGAGGTTGAGACATTTCTTTTGTTTTCCAGTGAATTTTTCTCTTAGTGAATTCAGTGACTCTTGATCAGACTCAGTGTTTAATGTATGATTGCTAAATTTTTTTAATCTCCTTAATTCAGGTTAATTTTCGTGCATTTTTTATATTGTTGTGTTGTGTATCTTTTTATCACTTAAAGTAAGTATTAGTTTTTCCCTTTGTTGTGTTGCAACATATGAGCAGTATAGAACTTGTGTTTAACTCAGTTCAGTGAAAAACTCAGAAAATTTTTTCACCTCTTTTTTGCTCACCCCCGTGTTGTCTGTTATTTTTTTTTTTTCCTAGAATTGTGTTTTTTTTGTTTGTTCCCTGTGTTTTAAAACATTTTTGTTTTTTTTTCCATTCAGAGGTTTAATTTGTTTTTTTCCACGGGACAATGTCCCATTTTTAAAAGCCCCCAGCAAGAATTGTTTAAAAATTTTTTTTTAAAAAACATCAAGTTTCATTGAAAAAAAATTCTAGTACTGGTTTTTTTGAGGGTTTTTTGTGTCGCTCACTGTAAGTGTTTATTTCTTTTTGTTGGTGTTTTGCACCATTTTTTTTCATATTTTTTTGAAAAAATTATTTTTATTCAATTTTTAAAAAAAGGGTTCTCCTTTTAAAGTAAATTGTTCTTTTGCTTGTTTTTTAAGTGCATTTAAAGATTTAAAAGTGTTCATTCTTGATTTATTTCTTTTCTTGTGTGTTATAATTTTAATTATTCACCAGATCTTTTTGCAAAATTTTTGTGCAAAAATTGTGTTGCTATTAAAATTTTTTCTTGCAGAAAATTTTATGCAGTTTTGTGAAATCAGTTTCTTACAGTGCAGTTTCTTATGTCTGTTCTGTCCAAGTATTTTTTTCTTTTGTCTTTTATTTTTTTTTTAATTTCAGTGAATTGTGTGTTTTTTTTAATTTTTGCTAAAGTTTTTTGAGTCCTTTTTATTATTTTTTTGTGTTTTTTCCCTTTTTTGCATTGAAAGTAAAGACAACTCACTGTGCCATTTATTCAATTAAAGTAAAAGTTGAGCTATTGATTTGAGAAAAGTTACAAGTTCTTTGTTTTTTCGTGTTTGTTAAGTTGCAATTATTCTTGTGTGATTCTTTGTTACTGTGTACTTGAAAATTTTTTAATTACTTATGCAGAATAGTTAAGCTTTTTTTTTTCATTTAAGCTTTTTGTGTCATTTCTCCTTTTTTCTTGACTTACCCCTTTCAGTTTTTCAGGGAAAAGATGTCCAGTCACTTTTGAACTTTCCTTAGTGTATTTTCCCAGTCAAAGTAATATGAATAGTCCCGTACCAAAATTCCTTACTGATGAAAGAAAAATATCACCCCTTGAGCAATGTGTTTGTTCTCACGCTTGTATCTGAGATTTGTTAAAGTGCTGCTAAATGTGAAGTTCAGTTAAGTTCCTATGACCCAAAAAATTATTATTAACTTTGCCGAGCGGTCAGGCCTGAAATTCTGTCACCCCATGTTTTCCACCTATACTTCAGCTTGAGGATAGTTTCCGTTGCTAAAGTGTCGGGACCCCTCAGACTCCCTTGGTGCACAGCCTACCCCTGCAATGTGTTTGTTCGAGTAGTATTTCTCCACAGGGGATGCTTGTCGAAAACGATTACTTGGAACTAGTAATCCCATTCTTGTTGTGTCACTTTTGCCGTTTGCAGAAGACGTCTCTGTTGGGTAGGCTCCACTGAGGTTGTTGTGTTCAAAAGTTCCAGGGGTGATCCCGTCCTTTTGACAGTGTTCCTGAAAAGGCAAAGGTTATTTTTTGAACCTTCCTTACTTTGTAAGAGCAGTGTCCATTACCCCTTGCAAAACACTTGGGTCACAGTGTTCGTCTCAGGAAAATCCCAAACCTCGTTGACCTAGTTCACTACCCTTCCCCTGTTCAAGTACAGGATGAGGTCACCTGCCATGGGTCGGTGCTTTTCTACCGGGAGACCTCCCCACTTCTCCGGATAAATCTGTTTCACCAGTTGAGGAGAAAGATTAGCCCCTACTGCTTCCAGACGAAGTCAAGGTTTGTTGACTTGTTAAACAAACGTCGTAAAGCTATTGCCTTACCAGGTGAGAAGATGGGTTAACGAACTTATTGTCCCAGTATTCCACTGAATGGCTAGACTTTTACTTTATGCGTAAGAATGCCTCATTCCAATTGCTGTCGCAGAAAAAACTGATCAACAAATGCTCAATGTTTTGGAGTTTTTTTGACATAGCAATTCACCGGAAGCCCTTGCCCTAGGCTAAAAAGGTGGATTTGGCGCCCGGTGTTGATTTGGAATTTTAAACGCGAAACATTCCAGTCGTTTCCACTTCCTGTCTAGGTGACCTTTTTACGCAATATCGGAATAAAAAAGTCTTCTCGACCTAGACTTGTTAAAAGGGGTTTTTGGGAAAGTCCCTCTTCACGAGGACAGAAAGATTTAAAACAGCTTTTCCACCCCCAAGGCTTATCTTTTCCCCCTTTTATGGCGTTTGGATTGATCGTTCCTATCACGTTTCTAGACTCATGACCAATATTTTTGAGGTCTGATGGGTTTTAAAGACTTATGTGTACTTAGACGAGAATCGTCATGCCCGAAGAGTGGACACCATCTAAAAAAGATTGTACAGTATTTGGGGAAAGCTTGAAGAAGAAATTTAAAAGATCAAACTGTCAAAATGCAATTTTTCAGATCAAAAAATTAAATTTTCTTGGCCCGTAGTCACTCTAGGGGGGTTAGGGACTCCCAAAGTAAAGAAAAACAGCATACAAAAATTTCCAACCCCCAAAAACCGCTGTTTCCCGTAAGATCCTTTTGGGTTTTTAGCATTTTTTTTATAGTCTTTAATTGCAAAAATTTTTTCTTTTTAGTGCTCCTTTTTTTTTGGTTTCTTTTTTTTCCTTTTTTTCCTTCCGTCAAAAAACAGCTTTCCCAAAACTCTAAAAAAAAAGCTAAATTGCTCCCTTTTAAAATTTCCCGGGTTTTTTTCTAAGCCTTCTATCTGAAATGATGTAGTTCCATTGGCATAGGTGCCGTACTAGTCAGAAGCTGATAGAAGTACAAGCATTGCATTTTAGCGGTCCTTTCGAAGGCTGAATTTTAATTTTACAGTAACGGAGAAGAGCTTTAGCAATAGTGTGGTCTTTAAAGCCTTCGAGATATTTCCAGTACCCTGTTATGTCTTGACAGATCATGCGCCCTGAACCTTTATTCGAACAAACAGCTACTGGAAGGTTTAGCAGATGGTCCTTGCATTCCAGAGTTAAACCCCCTTTTGAACATTTACCCGGCAAGCAATGTAGTCGCAGATGCTTTATGCGACACGTTATGAGTTATGGACCTCCATTTCTGTCGAGGGTGTCAAAAAATGCACAAGAAAAAAAATCCCATGTGGGCTGGGTGATTGTTCCTTTCAGGAAGTCTCATTCTTGGTAAAACCCCCAGCACCATTTGATTTGTAATGAGTCGGAATTTCTGTATCGAACAGCCCAGTTTTGGGTTTCCAGCGAAGAGTTTCCAGTTAGTAATTCCACAGCATAGTAAAGTAGCTCTAGCTATTCTGATGCACCAGGTGTTGCACACCCCGGTATGGATCGTTCGTGAAAAAAAGCCGAATTTAAATACTTTTGGCCCCGTTTTTGGGCCCGACATTTCCGGTATGTTTGAAATGTAGGTCTGTATGCGCATAAGGAAATGTCAATGGGCAAACCCCAAAACCCCGGTACCCAACCCTGCGAACCGTGGGGAAAGAGTTGCCCTTTTTTGTTAACTAATTTTAAATGTTCCCCCCAAGGCAACAAAAAATCTGGTGTGTTAGGTAGACCCTTTCACCAGATATTGTGGTAGTTCCCTTTTCAGTAAGGGGTGCAGAGCGTAGCTAACGTTTAAAGAAGCATTATTGCAGGCATACCACCCCAAAAATCCCTTAGTAACAGATAAATTTTGGGGGTGAATTTTTTAATGAGATTTTGAAAAATTTTTGTCTTTATACAAGATCTTAATCACAATTTTTCCTCATCATCCCGCCGAATGGGGTTTGCCGAAAAAACAAATAAGAAAGTACTTGATGTTCTGAGAGCCCCCATCAACCCCAAAGTGAAACTTGGGGGTGAAGTTATCCCGATGTCCAGGGGGTGCCATAAATTTGCTTACAAGCTTCCATAGGTGATACTCCACATTTTGCATTGTATGGGTAGACAAGCGTTTTTTCCCTATGAGTTGTTATATTCTACTCCCAAAACCCAATTAAAACCCCGATGATTTCGTGCAAACCCGTACACTTAGCCCAAAGTTTTTTAGAAGAATCCGTGAAACACTTCATAAAAAAAACAGCAGAATTTACAAGATCGCAAAAAAAACCCAGCAAAGATCTAAAAACAAAGTGGTTCGAGGTTTTTCTGATTAACTTTTAAAAAAACGTCTGCAATGCAAAATTGATCAAAAGTTTGTCGGACCTTATCGAGTAGTTGAAAAATTCCTGGAAATAAGATAAGGTTTTGAGAAATTAGTACTGGCAATCAAAGAATCGCATTTAGATATTGAAATTAGTATGCGATGTTGAGGAAATTGATACCCCGACTAATGGGACAGACTTGACAATCCTCCTGACCTGTACTCTCACCTCAGATACTCAGCAGATATCAACCCGAATGTCTTACTCCTTGCGTATCGAAAGTAAAGAGAAACCGCAAGTTCTTTTGTAGATTTTTTCAGATTTTCAGCAAGGCATGTGTTTGCCTTGCAGGGAATTCGACCCTCCCAGAGATGATAACCTTTGCATCGTAACCTTACCCCGCAGAATTGGGTTTAAAGTACATAGTTTGTATAATTGATGTCCGGGTGAATGAATTTGTAATTGTGTGTTTTATTATTGTGATCGTTTGTCAGAAATTTTCGTGTTCAGTTCCCCCCGTATTCTGGAATTAACAGTCTAGATTTGCGTTTTCAACCCAATCTGCCTTTCTGTTAAAACACTTCTTGTATTAATTATTTTCCTCAGAATCCCTAAGTGCATGAATAAGATGATCGATCAAATTTCCCTCCATATTGTTAAGATTTGTTCTTATGTTGTAAAGATTACGTTACACCCCTTAGTCAAAACATGTTTTACATCCATTAGTTCTAAATTTTTTGCATTTGTTATTGTATAGAACACCCCCAATCCCCTGCCTGTTCAGCTATAGTATTAGTGATGTGGGACGACTACGTAACATGACCCAGCTGTCGAAGTTGCTGCCCCCGTATTCCCGTTTATATAGCATAGCATATTAGTTCATCCCTGTGTTTAGAACGAGATCCCCCGTAAGCTTTGGCTTTGTGTGACGTCATGGCATACCATGGGCAGTGTCCCTTGTCCCCCTCTCCTCGGCGGGCCTCAAGACGTGAAACGGCTTGGCACCCGGGGTCCACTCTCATTCGTCTTTACAATATATCTACCCTACAAGTGTGTTACTTTAACCCGTGATATTCCCATTTCAAAAACCCTTGATAGTGGGAGCTGGACAGCTAGGGATTAATATAAATGAGTTAAGTCAAAAAAATTCCTTTACCAGGGAAAAATACCCGAAGGTGTTAAAAGTGAATCTGGACATTAGGGGGGCGACCCTTCCCTGGAAACTCGGGCCGTCCCGAATTACCCAAAAAATATGGATGGCCAGGAGTTTTGGGGCCTTATCAGTAATGTGTGGGGCTGAGTTGGGATACTGGAGAGATTGTTAATGTTTAAACTCTAAATTCCAGTTGCCAATAAAAAAAATCCGGGGCATGGTTTTGCCCCTGAGAGATGGAACATAATTAGTCCATTTGAGGGTTCATAAAAAATGGATGGCCCTGGGTTTGGGGCCATTGCGTAATGTGTGGGGCTGAGTTGGGATTTCTGAGAGAGACTTGTTATTTTTAAAGTCTCATAATTTCAGATGCCCAAAAAAATTAATCCCGGGAGCATAGGCTTATGCCCGAGGAATGGAAAATAATTAGTCCATTTTGGGGTTCAATAAATATGGATGGCCCTGGAGTGGTGGGCCCATATGCAGAATGTGCTGGGGCTGACTTGGGGTACTGAGAGAGACTTGTTATTGTTAAGTCTCATAAAATTCAGTATGCCCCCCAAATTAACCCGAGACATTGATTAGTGTCTCCTACAATAGAGGGAAATTGTTAATACCCGAAGCATGGAGGCTTGAGGTATTTGGATGGGTCCTCCTGAGGGGGTTTAAAAGGTGGAAAAAATTTTGGGTGATTAGTAAATATAATGCAAGATTCCCAGCCCGGTGGCCGGAAAACGGGGGAAAAAAGTACTCAAATTATGTAAGTGCTAGCAACGACCCCCGCCCGGGCCCCCAGTGTGGGGAAAATTTTTTTTTTTTCCCAAGTATAGCGCCTAAAAGGGTTTTAAAGTGTTGATAGAGTCAAAAAAGTATTTGAAATAGAGTAAAAACCAAGAGTTCCCCTTTTCGCTGTGCGGATGTGGGGGGTTTGGGGCGACCGGGCCATGGGGAAAGGGGGCCCGGATTGTTTTGAATGTGGGGAAACTGGGGAAAAAATGGGAACCCGAAATTTGGGATTCGGTGCCTAAGGGTTAATATAGGGCCCCATTTCTAATAAGAAGTGTCGTAACTGTTCCCGGTGGAGAGTGAGGGAAAGGGGATTTTCGGGGCCCCGGTAAAAGAGTGGTAAAACATGGGAATAGGGGGGGGGCCAGGTGACTGACGCGTCACTAGGGGCTGTGTCCTGGGGAAAATTACCCTTGGGTTTTTAATCTCACATCGGTTCAGATCTTAATGGGTGGGCTCTTTTTGGGTAATAATTATTGGGGCGTTAAATCGTCTTGTGAAAGTAAGTAATCAGTGTATAAAAAATTGGTTAAAAGAATGGGGTGTGAAATAAAATCGCCTTGCTCCGAGTGAAAACCGTTTTTATTGTTTTTCCCGAGGCGGGAAAGTGAAGTATTGACCCTGATTTTTTAAAACCCGGGGCAAACCCAGGTACCCCGTCCCGCCCCGGGAAAGAGAACCCTGTTTGGGTAGCAGGAAGAAAATGAGATGGTGAATGGGGAAAAAATAAAGGGGTATCCAAACACCCACGTTAAGTAACCCTTCTAGTTATAAAAAAATTATGTGGCCGTTGTTTATGTTTAAAATTTGTAGGGTTTTGAGTGATCCAGTACTCAAATGACCCCCAGAGAACATCTGGGAAGTGTTGGGTTATTACAAAGTTTCCCTTTATGGTGTTTCCCGGTGTTATCCTACCCCCCCCCTTCATTTAGTAAACTAAAATAATCTATACAGTCCCAATTAATTAGAGCACCCTACTTGTGGGTGCTATCCAATCCTATGGCTCGGATAGATAGGATAAGATTGGAGGGCGGGGGACCCCTTGCCGCCACCAGGGGTGGTTCGTTTTTCACATGTCTAAGGGGTGCTACGGTAAAAAATATGATTGTTCCCCAAAGAGATTCTGGGATGTATATAATTTTAGGTACATAAGGTAAGCCCTAGAAAATTTTTATATAATTACTTTAATAAACCCCTAACATCGGCCCAATTTTTTTGGGGGGTTTTCCCCGGGGGTCTTACAATTTTGTATGTATGATAATCTATGTAACTGATTTGTGTAACCGAATAAAATTATTTTATTTATAAACTTATCAAAACCCTTTAAAAGATAAGACATTTGTCTCCCAAAACCCAACAAGAAGGTATACCCCACGGGTAATATTCCAACATCAGTGTACTTGCTTCGGCAGTACATATATAAAATTGGAAGATACAGAAAAAGATTAGCATGGCCCCTGCGCAAGGATGACACGCAAAAACGGGGAAGCGTTCCACTTTTTCACCGTAAAACCCCTTTCCCTTGCCATATTGTTAGTAAGTGATATAGATGGTGCGTTGGTGGTTAAAATAATTATTGGTGGAGGATGTGTGCGCGCATTGGGTGGAAGGTCTGTTATCACCACCATGGCTGGGTTCGAGTTCGGGGAAGGAAGACTTCAAATTTTTTTTTTTTTCTTTTAATATAGAAAGATATGACAGCCAATGAAACCAATACTTTTTACAAAATAAAATTTTAACAATAGGTAATAGATTTTTTTGTTTTTACCATAAGATGGACAGAGGCAACGAGTTAACAGAATTTATGTAACTTTTGGCCCATGTTAAAAAATTA
>NW_026470778.1:0-32808 GCF_026875155.1 Cherax quadricarinatus | reverse complement strand
ATCCTCAAATCTATTAATAAGAAAACACCAAATTGTAATTCAGTTCAGATTTAGGCTTAATTACATCTATAAAGAATTTCACTAAAAGCATACACATCAGTACTCGGGGGACCTGAGTGTCCTGACACTCCATGTATAGGCAGGTGTGCCCATTGTTTATCAGCCATTGAGGCGATCCACGCGTTCATACGATACAAGGTGTATTATTCATTCGTTTTAGTGCTTGTATTGCCAAATAAGCCACCATGGGCCCAAAGAAAGCTTCTAGTGCCAGCCAGCCCTTTGGTAAAGGGCTGAAGATGAGAGGGGAGAATGTGCCCTTTTCAGTGTTTCTGGCATATGTAGATAATAAATGCAGCAGGATTCGATAACGGTATAGTGCCAGTCAGCGATAAAATGTAGCATTATTAGTAGTGTGTAGCAAGTAAGTTAAGCAATTAATTGATAGAAAAGGACCAGCATGAAACTGACTCTCATGTCGTTTGGAGGTATATAGTCTACCGACTAACACTGCCACGTCTGCTGCTGCCTTCAACAACACTATGTAAGGATAAGCAAGGGTTGGGAGAGGGACAACAACAAACAAAACATCACACCCACTCGATGACATTCTTAATGTCTTATTTTATTCATTCTAGAGTATATATCATGTTTCTCTGTTTTTAATATTGTTTATTACTATATTTAGATCGAATAAATAAGCGCGTCCCTAAAATTAGACCTGATATAGTGCCATATTGAAGAACTACCTTGTTCCTTGTCCTCCCAACAACAATTCCTAACATACACCAGAAACAGACCTCTTGGAACACTTTTTTTGGAGTGACAGGGGTCTATTGCTCTCAAGCGGTTCCTAGTGCAAAAAAACAAGAAGAGAAAAGTAACCAAAGATAAGGACTATGGTACCTGGAAGTCTTATGGAAGGGGATTCCCCTTCCAACAACTGTAAACTCCCTCCTCTCCCATCTTCCAAACATCACATGTCTCAATAAGGTAATTGTGATGTTATTATGTTTTATTCTTATATATCATTGTTTTCTGTGTAGGTAAATGTACATTTCATGTAGAAAACAATTTTTTTGAATACTTTTGGGTGTTGAAGGATTAATTGGATTGGCATTATTTCATATGGGAAAATTAATTCAGAATAAGTAAGATGCCAGATCATTTATAGCAATGGGGAAACAGTGTGGTGCTAAGGACATCCCCTGATAGAAATGTCTTTCAGCATAAGAAAATTTTTTAGAAAAATGGCACAGATATGCCTCGGTGCCTAAGGAGTGGACCTCAGCCAACGACAGTTTTATCTCCAACTGTGTCATGTGCCTTTTCAAGATCAAAAAAGACTGTGATAACGGAATGGTTACTAGCCAAAGTTATTATGAACACTTGTATCTAAGTGGAGTAAGCGGTCAATAGAAGAGCGGCCTTACGAAAGCCATTATTGAATGCGGGAAGGGACTACTGTATACGTATCTCTAAAATCCACTCCAAAAGTCCATTTACCAGACGTTCCATCAAGTTGCATACTGCATGGTAAGGAGCAATGGGACAACAGTGTCGAAGTGTCATTGTCCAGAAGTACTGGGCTTATGAAAAGGCAAGAATAGTGGCAGAATGTAAATGTTAATGCTATGAATATGAATGCCAAAGGCCAGCTGCCAATGTTTGGCAAAAGGAAGTGTTGGATTCTAGTTCTAGAAGTGGATGTAAAATGGGATATTTTAAGACTCTTTCTGCTAGGAAGAAAAGAATTTTCAGGTAGGTCTTGAGAGCTCGAGTTGCTCATTTATGTTGGATACGTGTGACCAGAAATCATTGTTGAACAATGGTATAAGGCAGAACTATGGTAACTACTTCAAGAATTGTGAGAATGTGTTGTTGAATAGTTACAGGGATTATTGTCTATAGAGATAAGAAGGGAAAGATGTGATCCTGGCAGCATTTTCGTACCATGACTATGTGTGCACCACTCCTTAAAGCACCCCATATGGGAAATGAAATATTTGATCAACATGGTGCAGGGATTGACTTGCTGATGCTATAGTGTATTTGTAGATGTAGTGTGTAAGGGGAGCAAGTGTCATTTGGTTTTCCTGGGAAGAGTGAGAGGTAATTGTAGCAGTGTTTGTCTTGTTAATTGTTGTGGTTTGTTTTGTGTGGGTAGCAGAGGATGTGGTCCATCACTGAGATGGAGGAATGATCTGAAAATTGTCACACAGAGAGGGAGAAGCCAAGAGAAGGTCAAAGACATGTGGAGGTTGGATGTATTAAAGGAGGTTAGGGCAGAACTCGATACCAGGAGCATGCGACAGAGTTGTCACCCCACAGAAGGTACCAGGGCATTAGAAAGGTCCGATAATGAAGCAGGGTCGTAGGAAGGGGGTGCTGCAACAGAAACTGGGCCGTGGGGACGAGAGGCTAGCAGTTTATGAATCTGGGACTCCATAGTTAAGTCACCTTGTTTCTTTTTCCCCAAAAAAAAAAGGAAAGAAAAATAGTGAAAAGGGGAATGTGGAAGGGGTAGTTCTAGGAGGAATGAAGACCTAAATCCCCCTCTGTGCCCAAGAGGGACCTCAGAGAGGTGCAAAATGAACCTCATGGCATACCTACCCTTCTGCCAGTAAACAAGAATCCAGGATCAGCAACCTCACATATACCAAGCCACCTCGGGTGGACAAAAGAGAGGCCTCAAGTGGTCGGTTATCTACCACAAGGCATACTTCCTTTGGCTACACTTCCCGGAATCCGACTGGTAGCCTCCGGAGATACAACCTGTCACTGAAGCCTTCCCTCGGATGACTGGAAAGGGATTCGGGACATACCCAGTCGTGATCAGATTCCTTGGCAAATCACCACAAGAACCTCAATGGAATGCGGATGGACATGGTACCCTTTCCCCTACCTAGGAACTTAGAATGCCCTAGGGGAGGACCCAAAGGCTGAAATCAGGAAGGGAGAGGGGAGCGGATGGGAAAAAGAGGAGGAATGGGGAAAGGGGAGGGGAGGATTTGGGGGTTATTTTGGTCTTCCTCAGAACAAAAGGTCCTAATTCCTAAGACAATAGCTCTTTATCACAACAAGGAGCCCCCTTAATGAGGGAACGCTAATGTTAATTTTTTTTTTTTTTACAGAAACTAGGTTACTATGTAAGGAGGTCTGTGTATATAAAGCATATTTTGGGAGTGTATCATGTTTTTGTATAGCTGCAATTTGTTTTATAACTTTCTGGATGTCTCATGTTCATATAAAAGTAGTGTGTTTCTGTGTTATGAATCAAGCATAGGAGTTTTCTTGTATTATATTTTTTGGTGTGAATATAATGCAGAGAATTCGTTTTGTTTGAAGTTAGGAGGAGGTGCAGGGATTACCAAAACTGTTGTCCAGAGGGCTGAGGAAGGGTTGTGAGGTGGTTCGGACATGTAGAGAGATTGGAGTGAAACAGAGTGACTTCAAGGTGTTGTACTCAGTCTGTAGTGGAAGAAGGGCGGGTAGGGGTCGGCCTAAGGAAAGGTTGGCAGGGAGGGGGTGTAATAAGGAGGTTTTGTGTTCCGAGGGGCTTGGACCTTCAGCAGGCTATGCGTGAGCATGTTTGATAGGCCGTGAATGGAGACAAATGGTTTTTAATACATGACGTGCTGTTGGAGTGTGAGCCAAAGTAACATTTATGAAGGATTCAGGGAAACCGGCAGCCGGACTTGAGTCTGGAGATGGAAGTACAGTTGCCTGCACTCTGAAGGGAAGGGCGTTGTGTATGTTGCTGTTTAAAAACTGTTAGCTTGTAAAAGCACCTTCTGGCAAGACACGTGATGGAGTGAATGTTGGTGAAAGTTTTCTTTTTCGGGCCACCCTGCCTTGGGTGGGAATCAGCCAGTGTGATAATAAACTAAAAAATAATATTTTTTTCAAAAAATTTGGTTTGGCACAGAGATGTTTTCATCCAAAGTGCAGCCATGAGAAAAAAGTCTGGGAACCAATGTTTTAGAGTCTTCTACTTTCTTATTTAAGTGCTGTATGACCCTTGTGGGGTTAGCAACTAAGTTTTGATGATCAATTTCTACTGGTTATAAAAAAAAATGTTTAGACAGTACAGTGGTGTTATGCGGCATACAGCCCCAATACATCTCATGTTGACTGGTTTCTTGTGCTTATTATTCTCATGTTTTGTTCATCATGGCCCCTGGCAGAGAAGAAAAGAACCCCCAAATAATATTTACAGTGATAGGGTTTAGCAGAAGCTTTTGGAAATCTGAACAAACTCACTTAAAAATGGCTTGGAAAATGAACCTAACACCAAAAGTTTTCATTACCAAGAATGTTCATGGCTGATTATCTGCCTTACAAGCAAAAAATTCGTGATAAAATAGAAGAAACATATTTAGCTTAGCGTGTGTAGTAGGCTATACATCTAGGGTTTGGTGCAAGTACAGTAGAGGCCCCGCTTTACGGCAGTTTACTTTACGTTGTTCTGTTAATACGGTCATTTTAAATTATGACCAAAAAACTCTTACGGCTCCCCCACCTGACTTTCTAATATGGTCACGCGCCCCACCCAGTTTTGTTTACATTCTCCGTAAGCACTAATTCTCTCCATTATGTCTGGGAAACTCCAAATTTCAAGTGTTTTTAAAAGTTATTTATGTTTTATATATACTCTTGATAATTATACTTATGTATACCTGTACCTAAATAAACTTACTGTGCTGCCATGCAGATGCACATTTAAAATCAGTAAGGGAGTGTTGTATGTCTAGAGACGTACATTAGTATATAATAATCACCGAGTCTATTTAATGTTTATATTAGTTAATATACATATTTTTCATTAATCCATCTTTGATATTTTTCAAAAATTATAATAATAAACACAATGCATAACATTTAAAGATGATAAATACACCCCACAGTATGAATAATAAACTTAAATATGAGGATTGTGGTAGCCAGACGACTTGCACAAGTGACACCATATTAGAAATAATAATAATCACCGAGTTCTCATTAACTAGTGGTAAACGGTCCTCCAATCGTATATATCGTTTTTTCAACAGGTTGAAAGTATGTAAAAAAAGTAGTCTTTTTGCTTTTTTTACATTTGAAAAATGTGTAAAAAAAAACTTTGATCAACCTTTTTTTCTTTTTCTTATACCCTACGTCCCGACTTAACCAGCTGGTTCCGACACCGGTCGTAAGTCAAATGGACGAAAGTCGAAACCTTATGAAAACTGCGACATACTGGGTTAGGGCTTAATGTCACAAACTCTTTCCTATATAAACTACCTACTAGTACTGTTACATGTGTAATGTATAATCAATTATATCATTCTTTTTACCATAATTTACTTCTATTGTTTATTTTAATTATTATTTATACTGTATACAAATGTTACATGGTAGTGTTGTGAACTGTATTGTAAATTTTATATCGCATCAGTATACTACCTGGAGTTTACCGGAGAGAGTTCCGGGGGGTCAACGCCCCCGCGGCCCGGTCTGTGACCAGGCCTCCTGGTGGATCAGAGCCTGATCACCAGGCTGTTACTGCTGGTGCACGCAAACAACGTTACGACCACAGCCCGGCTGATCTGGAACGACTTTAGGTGCTTGTCCATATGTTATGTTATCGTATTGTCGACACAGTGGGATGGGAAGAGATACCACTGGGTAGTGTTTCATCCTGCCAGAATGTTAGTATAACCAGTACTCTAACGTAAAGAGAAAACTCTGGAACATCCGTGTAATACATAGCCCGGTGGGTGGGTATTCTCTCTCCTCTCTCTCTCTCTCTCTCTCTCTGATCTCTCTCTCACAGGTACAGTAAGTAAAGTTATCATACATAGTATAAATTACCTTGGATAACCCAAATAATCCGACAAAGTGCTATTACAGTGGATCTCTGCTCCCCCCCCCCCAGTGCCCACCAATTAATAATAATAATCATTATTATTATTCAGATTGGAGGGAGAGAGATGGGGAGGCGAATGTATTCAGAATTTGGGAGTGGACGTGTCAGCGGTATGGGGTCTATGAAAGATGAGGTGATCATAGAATTGATGAGGGGAAAAGGGGTCGTGAGTGTGTGCACTCTAGGAGTCTGTGTGGGAGAACAAAGAACTTTTGTCCTTGGAGGCGAGAGGGGAATGTATGAGAGTATAGTTTTTACCAACCACTCTTATATGGGTGTGAAAGCATGGGTGATGAATGTTGCATCGAGGAGAACGGCTGGAGGCAGTGGAGATGTCATGTTCTGAGGCAATGTTCAGTGGTGTGAATATCAATGCAGAGAATTCGTAGTTGGAAGTTAGGAGGAGGTGCCGGGGTACCAAAATGTTCGTCCGAGGGATGAGGAAGGAGTTGTTGAGGTGGTTCGGAATTTAGAGGAATGGAGGCGAAACAGAAGTTTTCTGCTACTTTGAGCCTCATTTCAATCCATTACCAGTGCTAAAACCAATCAAAAATCATCTCTATTTCTGTAATATATCTTCCATTTCTATCAAATTGAGACCAAGAAATCCCAAATACACAACTATTAAAAAACATATGAAAAAACATTGCAAAGTCGCTGTTTTAATCGAAAATCACGATCTCAGTTTTTTTTTCTCTCATATACACTGCTGTGCTGCAGGATTTGTTTTATGTGGTCACACTTACCACGGAGATGTATTCTCTCATATCTAGGCCTAAATTTACACTGACAGCTTATCAGAGTGAGCTGAGATCATGGCGTAGATCTACGGTTTTGAACCCGCTGAACGTAATAAGCCGTAGATTATGGCACGGACCCTGAAAGGGTTTTACCAATTCAACGAAACATCTGCTCTGAATAGTTTCTATCATGTGACCACCTGGCTTTTAATTCTGCCATTCATTAAATATTAACACCTGGCACCATTACTTGTAAATTAGATTTTGTACTAAGTATACAGAGATTTAGTAAGTCCAAATAAGATTGTAAAACAGCTAACCACTATTCCATGTTTAGTTTTAAGTATAATTACTATGTACTATTATCTTATCTAGTTTTAATTTAGTTACTATGTATTAGATTAGTTTTGCCTGAAATGCCTCGGCATGATAGTGGCCTATCTTTGCACTTAGGAAATCAAAATCTGTATTTACACATTGTTAACCTTTACAAAGAAATAGTTATTAATACAGAGGGACCCTCGCCTAACGATATTAATCGTTCCTGAGAGCTCAATGTTAGGCGTAAATTGTCGTTAGGCAAAATTAATTTTCCCTAAGAAATAATGGAAATCAAATAATCCGTTTACACCCCAAAGTTGAAACAAAAAAAATTTTTACACATGAAATATTAATTTTATTTACACAAATGAAAGAAGACATGCAAGTTACATTGACACTTACCTTTATTGAAGATCTGGTGATGATTGATGGGAGATGGGAGGAGGGGAAGAGTGATGTGGATGGTGATAATGTTTCGAAGGGTATCCTTCCATTAGGACTTGAGGTGGCAAGTCCTTTTCCGGGATTACTTTCCCTTCTTTTATTGCCCACTAGGACACAGCTTGAGAGTCACTAGACTCCTGTCGCCACAACATATCTGCCCATAGAGGCCTGTACCACCATTCCTTTATGACATTTTTCCAAAAGTGTGTCACAACATTGTCAGTGTTTACCAGGTTGCCATCATGGCTTGCAATAGCTGGTGTGTGAGGGTGATTTTCATCAAAAAAGGTTGCACTTCAAGCCACATTACAACCATTTCCTTATCTTTGAAGTAAGACAACTTCTTCAATTTCTTTATCCCTCCTCCGGAGCCAGTTTACTCAGGTCTGGCTCTTGCTGTTGAAGATGATGTCCAGCAACTCATCAGTGCGTTAGTTCGTCATTGTCCTCCTCCCACCAACTCTTCCACATCTCCCCACTAACCTCCAAACCCAAGACTTCCACCAATGCCTCAGTGCGATTCCTCCACTGGATAGGATTCCCAGGGTTTAGCCCTCAAACCCTTCAAAAAATCACTTTTGTCTAAACATTCTGGCCACAGTTTCTTACAGCAGAGTTCAAGGTCCCTCTTAGTCCATTTCCTCCAAGCTATACATTTATGTTGGTTACACAATTGAGGATATTAATTGTGCTCTTCCCAAAAACTCTCTAGAGTCAGTTGAGTTCTGAGGTCACTACAAGCACCTTTCAACACAGATCTTTTGGTGTACAGTTTTTGAAGTTTGCAATAACCTGCTGGTCCATGGGCTGCAGGAGAGGAGTGGTATTAGGAGGCAAAAACTTCCACCTTAATGAAGTCATTCTGCAGAAAGTTGCTATGCCACGTCCTGAAGGATGACCGGAGCATTGTCTAATGCCAGGAGGCACTTAAGGGGTCTAATTTCTTTACATGTTAGGTAATTTTTCACAGTGGGGGCAAATGCTTGGTGTAAACCAGTCATAGAAATAGTCCCTAGCAGTGACCCATGCTTACTGTTTGCCCTCCACAGCACTCACACAAATTAGCCTTGAGGACACTTGTTTTTCCTGAACACTATGGGAGTTTGAGTGTTATACACCAATAAAGGCTTCACTTTGCAATCATCACTAAGCATTAGCAACATCAACAGAGTTAGCTTTCTTTCATAGGCTAATGTCCTGGGAGTTGCCTTTTCCTCCTCAGTAATGTAGGTCCTGTTTGGCATTTTCTTCCAAAAACAGGACTGTTTCGTCACATTTAAACACTTGTTCTGGTTTCAGTCCTTCCACTGGCTATGTACTCCTTGAATTCATGCACATATTTTTCAGCTGCTTTGTGGTCCGAAAACTGGCCAGCCTCCTCCATGCCACTTATCACACTATGTATGCCACTATGATTATTAATTCTCTCAAACCAACCTTTGCTCGGCCTTAATTTCACTCACATCACCACTAGTTTCAGGCATTTTTCTAATTAAATCATCATGCAACTTCTAGCCTTTTTCACATATGATCGCCTGAGAGATGCTATCTCCTGCTATCTGTTTTGTTATCCTCACATAACAGTCTCTGAACATCATCTATCACTTGCGATCTCTGTTTCGAGAACAGAGTTGCCACCTTTGGCAAGACAGCTTCCTTGATTGCCGTTTTCTTGGCACATAGGAGCGATGGGTTGATTGGGGGTTTTGTGTACAACCTGGGGGCCCCCAGTCGGAGACACGCACTCAACTTTCATACTTTGCAATGATCTCTTTCCTTCTTATCCATGTAATTCTCACCCTTTTTCTTGTAGGGTTGGCTCACTAGAAGCTTTCTTGGGGCCCATGGTGACTTATTTTGCGGGTGCAGTCACTAAAAAGGCTGTGATAATATGAAATGTTCTGATTGTATGCTTCGGAAGCGACCGCGGTGGCTGGCTTGTTAAACACTGGCACCCACAGAATAAGTGAGGCAGGCTCAGGCCGCAATATGGACGCGTCTCGGAACAGAATTGCGTTTGAGCGAGTTTTTTAAGCGCTAGCCGAGGCAAAATTTTTGTTTTAAATGTATCATTTAGGCGGATTTGAACGTTATGTGTGATGCATTCGTTAGGCGAGGTGGCCATGTATTATTATTATTATTATTCTTGGCCTACTACATACATAGAAAATACACTCAACATAAAACCACTCTACTCAAATTCTCTTCCACTAACCTTAAACAGGACACACTACCATAACCACAAAAACACAGATCCTTTTTCATGTACCCCGAGTCCATATCTCTCTGTGTAAAAACTCTTTGCACATAAAGGGCACTCAAAATTAGGACTTCATTACCAGTAAATACTAAAGTAACCCTGTCTGAACATCATTTTAAGATTCTCAGAAAACACTTAATAACCTAACTAAAATACTCAATACTTAATATTTAACTTTACCAAAAAAAATCTCCCAGATACCTAAATCTTAAAACTTTAAATCATGATGCCAAGTTCATACATTGATTAATACTACATTGTGGTAAAAATACAGTGGACCCTGCATAGTGATATTAATCCCGTGCAAGAGAGCTCATTGTTATGCGAAATTATAGTTAATGGATTGAATTTTCCCCATAAGAAATAATGGAAATCAAAATTAATCCGTGCAAGACACCCCAAAGAACATCCCCCAAAAAAAATTTTACCAAGGAAATATTAATTTTATACACACAAACTGAAAAAGGCATGCACAATTACATGTCACTTACTTTTATTGAAGATCTGGGTGATGATTGATTGGATGGGAGGAGAGAGTAGAGTTAGTGTTTAGAAGGGGACATTCCCCTTCCATTAAGATTGACGGTGTAAGTCCTTTTCTGGGGTTACTTCCCTTTTTCTTTTAATGCCACTTAGGACCAGCTTCAGAGTTCACTGCGAGTTCTATCGCCACAACATATATGTCCATAGTGGCCTGTACCTTCCGTTCCTCATATGTATTCCCTAAAGTGTTTCACAACATTGTAGTGTGTAATAGTCACCAGCTCGGTTGCAATAGCTTGGTGTGTGGTGTGATTTTCACCCATGTAGGTTATGCACTTCAAGCCACTTTGCCACAGATTTCCTTAATCTTGTAGTAGAGCAATTTCTTCAATTTCTCTCTCCCCTCTTCGAACGTTTCCTCAGGTCTGGCCTCTTGTGTTGATGTTGATCTATCAGGCCTCATCATTGGTTAGTTTCTTCATTGTCCTCCTCCACCAACTCTTCCACATCATCCCCACTAAAACTCCAACCCCCAAGGACTTTCCCAATGCCAAAAAGAAATTCCTCAACTGGCATAGGATTCTCGGGTTAGCCTGAAACCCTTCAAAGAATCCCTTTGGTCTACACATTCTGGCCACTGTTTCTTTCAAAGCAGAGTTCAAGGTCCCTTAGTCCACTCCCTCCATGCCTACCTATAAGGTTTACACAATTGAGGATATTAAGTGATCTCTCCAAAGTCTCTTAGAGTCTGGTTGAGTTTCTAGAGGTACTACCAAAGCACCTTTCAAACAGTGCTTTTGTGTACAGTTTTTTGAAAGTTTGCCTATAACCTGCTAGTCCATGGGCTCGCAGGAGAGGTGTGGTATTAGGAGGCAAAAACTCACATTAATGTATTTCATGTCCCCATAAAGTCGCTCTGCCACATCTGTAGGATGACCAGGGGGCATTGTCTAACAACAGGACGGCACTTAAGTTCTAGTTCCTTTTCAGTTTAGGTGAATCTTCACATTGGGGGCAAATGCATGGTGTAACCAGTCATAGAAATGTCCCTAGTGACCCATGGCATTACTGTTTTCCCTCCACAGCACACACAAATTTTCTTGAGGACAGTCTTTTTGCCTGAACGGTCTGGGAGTTTCAGAGTGATCTCACTAATTAAAGGCGTCACTTTGCAATCACCATTAGCATTGGACACACATCAACAGAGTAAGCCTGTCTTTCATAGGCTTATGTCCTGGGAGAGTGCCTTTTCCCCTGAGTAATGTAGGTCCTGTTGGCATTTTCTTCCAAAACAGGCTGTTTCATCTCAATTAATACTTGTTCAGTTTCAGTCCTTCATGTCTATGTACTCCTTGAATTCCTGCACTATTTTTCGAGCTTTGTGGTCCGAATGGCAGCCTCCCATGCCTTATCACTAGATATTGCCACTAGGCCTCTTAAATCTCTCAAACCAACGTTTGCTGGCCTTAAATTCACTCACATCCATCACTAGTGGAATGGCATTTTTTAATTAATCTGATGCAAACTTCCTAGCCTTTTCACTTTATGATCACTTGAGAATGCATCTCCAGCTATATCTGATTTCTCTTTATCACACCAATAAGAGTCTCTATCATCTTCCATCATTTGCGATCTCTGTTTCGAAAAACACAGGTTAAACCTTTTGCAATAAACGCTTCCTTGATTGCCTTTTTTGTCGCCCACAATAGTTAGCGATGGTTGATTGGGGTTTACTATTTAAACCTGGCCAGCTCGGAGACACGACACTCCACTTTCATACTTATCAATGATATCTTTCTTCATCTTCTATAGTAATTATAAACCCTTATTGCTGCTCAGGGTTGGCACTTAGAAGCTTTCTTGGGGCTCATGAGTCACTTATTTTTGCCAGATATAAAATCACCAGAAACACTGTAATAATACGAATGTTCCGATTGTTATGCTTGGATGTTACCGCGGAGGCTGGCTGGTAACAATGCCACCGGGGGAAACATGTGAGATGGCTAAGGGCGCACATTAGACGCGTCTCAGACGAACAGCGTTGAGCGGGTTTTTTTGCGTGTTATGCGAGGCAAATCTTCGGCGTAAAATTGGTTGCGGTATGCGGATTTTTAACGTTTTTGTGATGCACGGTATAGCGGGGGGTCCACCTGTACCTACCCAACTGAAGCATTCTCATACTGTAAAATACTTTCAACAACTTACAATGTTAATATTCTATAATATAATGTCTTTATTTATTATTGAAACTATTGTAATTTGATACAGTCACTTTTTTTTTACTTCAACAAGTCGGCGTCTCCCACCAAGGCAGGGTTGACCCATAAAAGAATGGAAAATCCCCAAAAAGAAAATACTTTCATATCCATTCAACACTTTCACCAACACTCACAGATTATCACTGTTTTGCAGAGGTGCACAGAAACTACAGTTTAGAAGCATATTACGTATAAAGATACACAACATAATCTCCATCTGCCAATATCCAAACACTCTTTAAAGTGCCAGGGCATTGTACTTCCCATTTCAGGATCAAGTCTGACTGACGATATGAAATAACCAGTTTTCTGAATCCTTCACTATATATTACCTGCTCACACTCACAGATCGTCAGGTCCAAGTTTCATTCGTCTCCATTCACTCCTATCTAACACGCTCACGCACGCTTGCTGGAAAGTTCAAGACTTATCGCCCACAAAACCTCCTTTTACCCCCTCTCTCCAACCTTTCGATGACGGACCGCTAACCCTCCTTCCTTCTCCTTATAGATTTATTTGCTTTCCATGTCATTCTACTTTGTTCCATTCTCTCCTAAAGACCAAACCACTCAACAACCCCTTTTTCTGCCCTTGACTAATGCTTGTATTAACTCGCACCATTCTCTTAATTTCACACTCCGAAATTTTCTGCATAATATTTACACCACACATTGCCCCTTAGACAGGCACATCTCCACTGCCGAACCGTCTCCTCGCGCTGCAGTTACCACCCAAGCTTCACATCATATATGAGTGTCGGTACCACTATACTTTTCATTCATTCCTTCTTTGCTCCATAGGTAGCGTTTTTTAATGACTCCACATATACCTCAACGCCACACTAGCCTTTTTTCCCTCATCAATTCTATGATTAACCTCATCCTTCATAAATCCATCTGCCGACACGTCAACTCCCAAGTATCTGAAAAACATTATTTCTTCCATTATCCTCCTCCCCAATTTGATATCCAATTTTTCTTTATATAAATCATTGATACCCTCATCACCTTACACTTTTCTATGTTCACTTTCAATCTTTCTACCTTTACACACATTCCCAAACTAATCCACTACCTTTGCAATTTTTTCTTTAGAATCTCCCTTAAGCACAGTATTCCTCAGCAAAAGTAACTTCAATTCCCATTTTGAATTTGATTTCCCCATAATTTAATCCACCCTCTCCCGAACACCCTCAGCATTTACTTCTTTTAACAACCCAATTATAAATATATTAAACTAACCATGGTGACTTACACATCATGTCTAAGACTACTTTTACCGGGAAGTATTACACATCCCTGTCTAAGACTACTTTTACCAGGAAGTATTCTCCTTCTTCTAACATCCCTGCGCTGGAGCCTAACTATCCTCATAAATACTCTTACAGATTTAGTAATTACACCTATTCATATACAGTGGACCCCCACATAACGATTACCTCCAATATGTGGACCAAATTTTGTAAGTGTATTTATGTAAGTGCGTTGTACGTGTATGTTTGGGGGTCTGATATGACTAATCAACTTCACACTATTTCTTATGGGAAAAATTCGGTCAGTATGGCACCTGTAACATATTCTGGAGTGAAATAATCGTTAGCCGGGGGTACACCTTATTGCAACATCTTTTACCACATTGCACTCCTTCATCCACTCTATCATATGCATTTTTTAAATCCATAATGCAATCATAAAGCTTCCCTACCTTTATGTAAATACTGCCTCACATATATGCATTCAATGTAAACACGTGATCTACACATCCCCTACCACTCTGAAGTCTCCCTGCTCATCCGCCCAATCCTACATTCTGTTTTCCTCTATTCTTTCATTTATAACCTACTGTATACTTTTCTGGTATACTCAGTATAACTTATTCCTCCTATAATTTTTACATCTCTTTTGTCCCCTTTCCCTTTATATTAAGGGGTTATACATGCTCTCTTGCCAGTAGTACCTAGGTACCTTCCCTCTTCATAATTTATTAAACAAAGTTACCAACCACTCCCAACATATATCCTCCACTGCTCTTTTTACATTTCTTTCATGATCCCATCAGTTCCAGCTGCTTTACCCCCTTTCATTCTAGTAATGCTCACGTACCTCCACCTCACTAACATTCATGCTCTTCTTCACTCCTAAAAGATGGTAATACCTCACTGGCCAGTGCATGTAATTACCGCCTCCTTTCTTCCTCAACATTAAAAGTTCCTCAAAATTCTCGCCATCTACCTAATACCTCCCTCTCCCCATATACTAACCCCCTACTCTATTTTTTAACGGACAAATCCATCTTTCCTAGGCTTTCTTAACTTGTTTAAATCACTCCAAAATTTTTTCTTATTTTCATTAAAATTTCTTGACAGTGCTCTACTATGTAAATAAAAACAGATGTACAATTAAACTTGATCAATTTTTTTTGTATTAAGTAGTCTGTAAGGCATTAAATTAAGTCTGCCCAAAATGCCTAGGCATGTAGTGCTCTCTTTGCACTGCAACTCACTTATTTTGTAATTTTATTCTCAATGTAATCTTGCAGAGGAAATAAAATTTGTCTTGTTTGTTTTTGTTTTAATAGTGGCATACGCAGTGTACAGTGCTGTAGTATAGTAGAATTTACCCCCCTTATTTTAATCATATTTCATATCTGTTATTGAATAGCAGTATTAATTCTCAGTTACTTAAGGCACCGAAAGTGACCTATTTAAGGTTGTAATCCAGGTGTGCTTAAGTGTTTTATTCTCTGTTTTTTTTATATCGAAACCATTCTTTTAAACTTTTAAAATAATCAAGGTGCTAAAGTGTTTTATTTTAATGTAACAGTAGCTCCATTATTTTTAGATTTAAAATAATTATCTTAGTTTATAAGTTCATATTTGTTAGTGGTTTAACATCTGTGGCTTTTGTCTTTTCCTTCTTTTTTAATAATTGTAACAGTATTTCTTACTTACCTTATGAATGCAATTATTTTTGTATCTTCTGATATAAACACTCTTATTTTGAACTGACCACATCCAAACAGTAATAGGCCATTATACACTAGTAGTCAGGCTAATACTATTCTCAGTGTCCGACAAGAAAACATTACAGTCTTAACTATAATGTTAGAATTGGAGTAAGCACTTATGATGGACCTCATTGTATACTTAAGTCTCGAAATGCTACTATTAACTTTACATTATAATTACTGATACCTGGCTCAGACAAGATTTGACAGACATATTTACCATTCCTGGTTACACAGCCATACATAACTGCAGGCCTGACCAATCAGGAGGAGGCATGCCATCTGATTACTCTAATGAACTAGAAGTATGAAATCAAACTAACGTACGGGATATGAAAGCGATGAATATATAATAGCTAAATTCACATCAAGAAATTAAGAAACTATACAGTTGGTGCAGTCTACAGACTACCACACTCAAATACTTTAAACTTTTTAGCAGTATCCTTAGAAACATGATATTTGAAGTCAGTGTGAATAAACACCATCTGGATATACCAGGAGACTTCAACATAACTTATCCAAGCAACTGACCTTCAGTAGCGGATTCACACAAGCTGATGAACAACAGCTTGTTTGCTACCTCTATAACGAAGCCAACAAGAATCTCTGGAGACAAGTGCCTCGTTACTTGACCATTCTGGACCAACACGATATTCCACTACAAGCAGTTAATCACAGACACACACAGACCACTACCCTACCTTTCTCCTTAACCAACTTATCTAAACTGCATCAAGCAAACAAGATCTCATTTCGTCTGCATGATGAGACCATCGATAAAACAACCTAAAAAACTAGCACTAGGAGCCATTGTTGGCAAAGACAGCTAGTGACAGTAATAATATCAATAAAGATATCAAATTTTTTTACATAAAATCCTAAAACCTCATATAAAAACATTGCCAATCTAAAACTAAACAGAATGACAGAAAAGAGGCTTAAACAGCCATGGCTACAAAAGTATCCTCAAATCTATTAATAAGAAAACACCAAATTGTAATTCAGTTCAGATTTAGGCTTAATTACATCTATAAAGAATTTCACTAAAAGCATACACATCAGTACTCGGGGGACCTGAGTGTCCTGACACTCCATGTATAGGCAGGTGTGCCCATTGTTTATCAGCCATTGAGGCGATCCACGCGTTCATACGATACAAGGTGTATTATTCATTCGTTTTAGTGCTTGTATTGCCAAATAAGCCACCATGGGCCCAAAGAAAGCTTCTAGTGCCAGCCAGCCCTTTGGTAAAGGGCTGAAGATGAGAGGGGAGAATGTGCCCTTTTCAGTGTTTCTGGCATATGTAGATAATAAATGCAGCAGGATTCGATAACGGTATAGTGCCAGTCAGCGATAAAATGTAGCATTATTAGTAGTGTGTAGCAAGTAAGTTAAGCAATTAATTGATAGAAAAGGACCAGCATGAAACTGACTCTCATGTCGTTTGGAGGTATATAGTCTACCGACTAACACTGCCACGTCTGCTGCTGCCTTCAACAACACTATGTAAGGATAAGCAAGGGTTGGGAGAGGGACAACAACAAACAAAACATCACACCCACTCGATGACATTCTTAATGTCTTATTTTATTCATTCTAGAGTATATATCATGTTTCTCTGTTTTTAATATTGTTTATTACTATATTTAGATCGAATAAATAAGCGCGTCCCTAAAATTAGACCTGATATAGTGCCATATTGAAGAACTACCTTGTTCCTTGTCCTCCCAACAACAATTCCTAACATACACCAGAAACAGACCTCTTGGAACACTTTTTTTGGAGTGACAGGGGTCTATTGCTCTCAAGCGGTTCCTAGTGCAAAAAAACAAGAAGAGAAAAGTAACCAAAGATAAGGACTATGGTACCTGGAAGTCTTATGGAAGGGGATTCCCCTTCCAACAACTGTAAACTCCCTCCTCTCCCATCTTCCAAACATCACATGTCTCAATAAGGTAATTGTGATGTTATTATGTTTTATTCTTATATATCATTGTTTTCTGTGTAGGTAAATGTACATTTCATGTAGAAAACAATTTTTTTGAATACTTTTGGGTGTTGAAGGATTAATTGGATTGGCATTATTTCATATGGGAAAATTAATTCAGAATAAGTAAGATGCCAGATCATTTATAGCAATGGGGAAACAGTGTGGTGCTAAGGACATCCCCTGATAGAAATGTCTTTCAGCATAAGAAAATTTTTTAGAAAAATGGCACAGATATGCCTCGGTGCCTAAGGAGTGGACCTCAGCCAACGACAGTTTTATCTCCAACTGTGTCATGTGCCTTTTCAAGATCAAAAAAGACTGTGATAACGGAATGGTTACTAGCCAAAGTTATTATGAACACTTGTATCTAAGTGGAGTAAGCGGTCAATAGAAGAGCGGCCTTACGAAAGCCATTATTGAATGCGGGAAGGGACTACTGTATACGTATCTCTAAAATCCACTCCAAAAGTCCATTTACCAGACGTTCCATCAAGTTGCATACTGCATGGTAAGGAGCAATGGGACAACAGTGTCGAAGTGTCATTGTCCAGAAGTACTGGGCTTATGAAAAGGCAAGAATAGTGGCAGAATGTAAATGTTAATGCTATGAATATGAATGCCAAAGGCCAGCTGCCAATGTTTGGCAAAAGGAAGTGTTGGATTCTAGTTCTAGAAGTGGATGTAAAATGGGATATTTTAAGACTCTTTCTGCTAGGAAGAAAAGAATTTTCAGGTAGGTCTTGAGAGCTCGAGTTGCTCATTTATGTTGGATACGTGTGACCAGAAATCATTGTTGAACAATGGTATAAGGCAGAACTATGGTAACTACTTCAAGAATTGTGAGAATGTGTTGTTGAATAGTTACAGGGATTATTGTCTATAGAGATAAGAAGGGAAAGATGTGATCCTGGCAGCATTTTCGTACCATGACTATGTGTGCACCACTCCTTAAAGCACCCCATATGGGAAATGAAATATTTGATCAACATGGTGCAGGGATTGACTTGCTGATGCTATAGTGTATTTGTAGATGTAGTGTGTAAGGGGAGCAAGTGTCATTTGGTTTTCCTGGGAAGAGTGAGAGGTAATTGTAGCAGTGTTTGTCTTGTTAATTGTTGTGGTTTGTTTTGTGTGGGTAGCAGAGGATGTGGTCCATCACTGAGATGGAGGAATGATCTGAAAATTGTCACACAGAGAGGGAGAAGCCAAGAGAAGGTCAAAGACATGTGGAGGTTGGATGTATTAAAGGAGGTTAGGGCAGAACTCGATACCAGGAGCATGCGACAGAGTTGTCACCCCACAGAAGGTACCAGGGCATTAGAAAGGTCCGATAATGAAGCAGGGTCGTAGGAAGGGGGTGCTGCAACAGAAACTGGGCCGTGGGGACGAGAGGCTAGCAGTTTATGAATCTGGGACTCCATAGTTAAGTCACCTTGTTTCTTTTTCCCCAAAAAAAAAAGGAAAGAAAAATAGTGAAAAGGGGAATGTGGAAGGGGTAGTTCTAGGAGGAATGAAGACCTAAATCCCCCTCTGTGCCCAAGAGGGACCTCAGAGAGGTGCAAAATGAACCTCATGGCATACCTACCCTTCTGCCAGTAAACAAGAATCCAGGATCAGCAACCTCACATATACCAAGCCACCTCGGGTGGACAAAAGAGAGGCCTCAAGTGGTCGGTTATCTACCACAAGGCATACTTCCTTTGGCTACACTTCCCGGAATCCGACTGGTAGCCTCCGGAGATACAACCTGTCACTGAAGCCTTCCCTCGGATGACTGGAAAGGGATTCGGGACATACCCAGTCGTGATCAGATTCCTTGGCAAATCACCACAAGAACCTCAATGGAATGCGGATGGACATGGTACCCTTTCCCCTACCTAGGAACTTAGAATGCCCTAGGGGAGGACCCAAAGGCTGAAATCAGGAAGGGAGAGGGGAGCGGATGGGAAAAAGAGGAGGAATGGGGAAAGGGGAGGGGAGGATTTGGGGGTTATTTTGGTCTTCCTCAGAACAAAAGGTCCTAATTCCTAAGACAATAGCTCTTTATCACAACAAGGAGCCCCCTTAATGAGGGAACGCTAATGTTAATTTTTTTTTTTTTTACAGAAACTAGGTTACTATGTAAGGAGGTCTGTGTATATAAAGCATATTTTGGGAGTGTATCATGTTTTTGTATAGCTGCAATTTGTTTTATAACTTTCTGGATGTCTCATGTTCATATAAAAGTAGTGTGTTTCTGTGTTATGAATCAAGCATAGGAGTTTTCTTGTATTATATTTTTTGGTGTGAATATAATGCAGAGAATTCGTTTTGTTTGAAGTTAGGAGGAGGTGCAGGGATTACCAAAACTGTTGTCCAGAGGGCTGAGGAAGGGTTGTGAGGTGGTTCGGACATGTAGAGAGATTGGAGTGAAACAGAGTGACTTCAAGGTGTTGTACTCAGTCTGTAGTGGAAGAAGGGCGGGTAGGGGTCGGCCTAAGGAAAGGTTGGCAGGGAGGGGGTGTAATAAGGAGGTTTTGTGTTCCGAGGGGCTTGGACCTTCAGCAGGCTATGCGTGAGCATGTTTGATAGGCCGTGAATGGAGACAAATGGTTTTTAATACATGACGTGCTGTTGGAGTGTGAGCCAAAGTAACATTTATGAAGGATTCAGGGAAACCGGCAGCCGGACTTGAGTCTGGAGATGGAAGTACAGTTGCCTGCACTCTGAAGGGAAGGGCGTTGTGTATGTTGCTGTTTAAAAACTGTTAGCTTGTAAAAGCACCTTCTGGCAAGACACGTGATGGAGTGAATGTTGGTGAAAGTTTTCTTTTTCGGGCCACCCTGCCTTGGGTGGGAATCAGCCAGTGTGATAATAAACTAAAAAATAATATTTTTTTCAAAAAATTTGGTTTGGCACAGAGATGTTTTCATCCAAAGTGCAGCCATGAGAAAAAAGTCTGGGAACCAATGTTTTAGAGTCTTCTACTTTCTTATTTAAGTGCTGTATGACCCTTGTGGGGTTAGCAACTAAGTTTTGATGATCAATTTCTACTGGTTATAAAAAAAAATGTTTAGACAGTACAGTGGTGTTATGCGGCATACAGCCCCAATACATCTCATGTTGACTGGTTTCTTGTGCTTATTATTCTCATGTTTTGTTCATCATGGCCCCTGGCAGAGAAGAAAAGAACCCCCAAATAATATTTACAGTGATAGGGTTTAGCAGAAGCTTTTGGAAATCTGAACAAACTCACTTAAAAATGGCTTGGAAAATGAACCTAACACCAAAAGTTTTCATTACCAAGAATGTTCATGGCTGATTATCTGCCTTACAAGCAAAAAATTCGTGATAAAATAGAAGAAACATATTTAGCTTAGCGTGTGTAGTAGGCTATACATCTAGGGTTTGGTGCAAGTACAGTAGAGGCCCCGCTTTACGGCAGTTTACTTTACGTTGTTCTGTTAATACGGTCATTTTAAATTATGACCAAAAAACTCTTACGGCTCCCCCACCTGACTTTCTAATATGGTCACGCGCCCCACCCAGTTTTGTTTACATTCTCCGTAAGCACTAATTCTCTCCATTATGTCTGGGAAACTCCAAATTTCAAGTGTTTTTAAAAGTTATTTATGTTTTATATATACTCTTGATAATTATACTTATGTATACCTGTACCTAAATAAACTTACTGTGCTGCCATGCAGATGCACATTTAAAATCAGTAAGGGAGTGTTGTATGTCTAGAGACGTACATTAGTATATAATAATCACCGAGTCTATTTAATGTTTATATTAGTTAATATACATATTTTTCATTAATCCATCTTTGATATTTTTCAAAAATTATAATAATAAACACAATGCATAACATTTAAAGATGATAAATACACCCCACAGTATGAATAATAAACTTAAATATGAGGATTGTGGTAGCCAGACGACTTGCACAAGTGACACCATATTAGAAATAATAATAATCACCGAGTTCTCATTAACTAGTGGTAAACGGTCCTCCAATCGTATATATCGTTTTTTCAACAGGTTGAAAGTATGTAAAAAAAGTAGTCTTTTTGCTTTTTTTACATTTGAAAAATGTGTAAAAAAAAACTTTGATCAACCTTTTTTTCTTTTTCTTATACCCTACGTCCCGACTTAACCAGCTGGTTCCGACACCGGTCGTAAGTCAAATGGACGAAAGTCGAAACCTTATGAAAACTGCGACATACTGGGTTAGGGCTTAATGTCACAAACTCTTTCCTATATAAACTACCTACTAGTACTGTTACATGTGTAATGTATAATCAATTATATCATTCTTTTTACCATAATTTACTTCTATTGTTTATTTTAATTATTATTTATACTGTATACAAATGTTACATGGTAGTGTTGTGAACTGTATTGTAAATTTTATATCGCATCAGTATACTACCTGGAGTTTACCGGAGAGAGTTCCGGGGGGTCAACGCCCCCGCGGCCCGGTCTGTGACCAGGCCTCCTGGTGGATCAGAGCCTGATCACCAGGCTGTTACTGCTGGTGCACGCAAACAACGTTACGACCACAGCCCGGCTGATCTGGAACGACTTTAGGTGCTTGTCCATATGTTATGTTATCGTATTGTCGACACAGTGGGATGGGAAGAGATACCACTGGGTAGTGTTTCATCCTGCCAGAATGTTAGTATAACCAGTACTCTAACGTAAAGAGAAAACTCTGGAACATCCGTGTAATACATAGCCCGGTGGGTGGGTATTCTCTCTCCTCTCTCTCTCTCTCTCTCTCTCTGATCTCTCTCTCACAGGTACAGTAAGTAAAGTTATCATACATAGTATAAATTACCTTGGATAACCCAAATAATCCAGACAAAGTGCTATACAGTGGATCTCTGCTCCAGTGCAAAAAATTAATAATAATAATAATTATTATTATTACAGATTGGAGGGAGAGAGTATGGAGGAGGCGAATGTATTCAGATATTTGGGAGTGGACGTTGTCAGCGATGGGTCTATGAAAGATGAGTGAATCATAGAATTGATGAGGGGAAAAGGGTGAGTGGTGCACTTAGGAGTCTGTGGAGACAAAGAACTTTGTCCTTGGAGGCAAAGAAGGGAATGTATGAGAGTATAGTTTTACCACACACTCTTATATGGGTGTGAAGCATGGGTGATGAATGTTGCAGCGAGGAGAAGGCTGGAGGCAGTGGAGATGTCATGTCTGAGGGCAATGTGTGTGTGAATATAATGCAGAGAATTCGTAGTTTGGAAGTTAGGAGGAGGTGCGGGATTACCAAAACTGTTGTCCAGAGGGCTGAGGAAGGTTGTTGAGGTGGTTCGGACATGTAGAGAGAATGGAGCGAAACAGAATGACTTCAAGAGTGTATCAGTCTGTAGTGGAAGGAAGGTGGGGTAGGGGTCAGCCTAGGGAAGGTTGGAGGAGAGGGTAAAGGAGGTTTGTTGTGCGAGGGCTTGGACTTCCAGCAGGCATGCGTGAGCGTGTTTGATAGGAGTGAATGAGACAAATGTTTTTAATACTTGACGTGCTGTTGGAGTGTGAGCAAAGTAAGATTTATGGAGGGATTCAGGGAAGCCGGCAGGCCGGACTTGAGTCCTGGAGATGGGAAGTACAGTGCCTGCACTCTGAAGGAGAGGTGTTAATGTTGCAGTTTAAAAACTGTAGTGTAAAGCACCCTTCTGGCAAGACAGTGATGGTGTGAATGATGGTGAAAGTTTTTCTTTTTCGGGCCACCCTGCCTTGGTGGGAATCGGCCAGTGTGTTAATGAAAAAATAAATAAAGGCTGGGAAATCGTAAAATTTTTACAGAACTTTGTGTATTCCACTTCAATGCCTTTTCAGGTAGTGTGTGTATAAAAAAGGTACTGCTGGTTTATCTACATAGTAGAACCCCCATATCTGCAATATTGGTTTCAATTATACACAGTTTACCTTGGCCCAAAAATAAGCCTTAATTTTACTTAATAATAGTCATAAAGCACAAAAGTAGTGATGAAGGCTCTTCAAAGCCTAAGCACTTGTGCAACATCTGGTATCTTTATTGTAGATGTTTTCGCCATCCAGTGGCTTATCAATACAAATTCTAGGACATAGCTTGAAGACAGTAGGACTATATACAGAAGATGAGGTAATCAGTCCCTCAACCTTGGAGTAGGCACGAAGAGCACCATAGCCGTGGAATTCGAGCAGAAGCAAGGAGCCTGGCGCTTATATAGTAACGTCAAGTGTAGCAGACGAGGGCATAGTCACTGGTAGGCGGGATTCCCCAGTGGAAGTAGGCCCTTCCCAAATAGATGGCTAGTTGTAGTAGTAGTTGTCGTAGTCGTGAAGGTTATGTACATGTCCTCAGAATCAAGATTCTATGATGTTGCAGTGTCTGACAAGATGTGCAAGAATGGTACATAATACTGACAAGATAAATTAAGACACTTGTGCAACATCTGTTGCACAAGTGTCTTAATTTCATCTTGTCGGTATTATGTACCATTCTTGCACAAAGCCTAAGCAGCTGTGATGTGCTTCCCAGCATTGAAAAAGAGCTAATTCTCAACTTTTTGTGCATATTTTATCTATTACACTTTTATCATGGTATGCATGTAAACGAAAAACAATATACGCACTCCATGAGGTCCCTCGGGGTTACCTGGAGAGGGTTTCAGGGTCAACGCCCCCACGGCTCAGTCTGAGACCAGGCCTCACGGTGGATCAGAATCTGATCAACCAGGCTGTTTCTACTGGCTGCACCCCAGGCTGAGGTACGAACCACAGCCCGGTTGCTCAGGTACAGTGGAACCTTAAAAAATCGAACGTACCAAATATCGAACGTTTCGAAAATAAGACCATTTTTTCGGGCAAACTGTGTACCAAAAATCGAACGCGTTTCAAATTTCGGACCGCCGGGTACGGGACCTGTCCACTGGCTCGCTCTGTCCGCGTCCCCACGCAGACCCCGTGAGTAGTCTAGCTTTGTTTATGCTTGAGTGAACACTAACCTTCGCACTCATTCACACATTTTAACGATTATTTCGTTGTGTTTAGTGCTTGTGGGACTGTGAAATAAGCTGCCATAGGCCCAGAGAAACTTGCTAGTGGTACCCCTGTGGTAAAGAAAGTGAAAAAACACCATAGATGCGAAGAAGGAAATAATACAGAAGTACAGAGTGGTGTGAGACTTGTTGAGCTTGCCAGGATGTATGGGAAAAACAAGTTGACCATCGGTTCTATCCTGGCAAAGAAAGAACAAATCAAGGGAGCTGATGTTTGCGAAAGGTGTTAATATGCTAACCAAAAAAAGACCACAAATAGTTGAAGAGGTTGAGAAGTTGTTGCTGGTGTGGATCAAGGATAAAGAGATTGCAGGTGATAGTGTTTCAGAGACGATTATTTGCGAAAAGGCAAGGAAGTTGCATGCCGATCTGGTACAGAAAACTCCTGGAACCAGTGCTGATAGTGAATTTAAGGCCAACAGAGGCTGGGTTTGAGAGATTTAAGATGCCATCACCAGTCTTCAATAAAGGTAAGTAAAAATGTTATTTTATATTAAAATGTATGTATTATTTTATATGTATTAAAAACTGTAATTAATCTCTATAAAATGTATTTTTTGTGTGAATAAATTTTTTGGGTTTCTGGAACGGATTAATTGTATTTCCATTTTTTCTTATGGGAAATATTAATTCGAATTTCAACTTTCGAAATTAGAACTAGCTCCTGAACGGATTAAGTTCGATTTTTGAGGTTCCACTGTACTGACTTTAGGTGCCTGTCCAGTGCCATCTTAAAGACAGCCAGGGGTCTATTGGTAATCCCCCTTATGTAGGCTGGGAGGGAGTTGAACAGTCTTTGACCTCGGACACTTATTGTGTTCTCTCTCACTGTACTTGTTGTGCCCCTGCTTTTTGTTGGGGGAATGTTGCATCTCCTGCTGAGTCTTTTGCTTTCATAGAGAGTGATTTTCGTGCGCAGGTTTGGTACCAATCCCTCCAGGATCTTCCAAGTGTATATTATCATGTATCTCTCTCGCCTGCATTCCAGCGAATACAGATCAGGGACCTTCAACTGTTCCCAGTAATTTAGGTGCCTCATCATGCTTATATGTGCTGTGAAAGTTCTTTGTACACTCTCCAGGTCTGCAATGTCACTAGCCTTGAATGGGGCCATTAGTGTACAGCAGTATTCCAGCCTAGAGAGGACAAGCGGGTGGGGTGCGGTTTGCTGTGGAATCTGAATTATCTGAAGATGCCCTGCTCCCTTCCCAGATTTCCAGGAAGAGGGCAGGTGCCCTTCGGGTAATGGGTGTATCTCTGAAACCTGCCTGTCAGTTCTGGGAGGTGGGGCTGAAGTGGGTATGCTTTGTGGTGGGTTTCTGACCGCCCTTTCTTTTGTCCTCTGAGGCAGCTCGGGAGATGTGAGGCTGCTATCCTGGAGTGCTGGGTTTACTGGCGTGAAGGGTAGGGTATGGCACAGGTACCCCGCTGCATCTTCACTGCCCATGGGCTCGAGGCCCTCTCAGATGAGGGGTGAACTTCCGGCCCTTCTGTGCCTCCTAGTGACTGTCCCTCTTTTTTTCTTTTTTGCTTTGCTTGTTTCTTTTTTTTTTTTCTAAAAATAACAAGAAATGAGATATGGAAGAAGCACCTTTATTATGGAGTCCTTCACTTAATGAAACCCTTCCTCCTCCCAGACCCCTTTCTGATCCCACACCCTCTTCTAACCCGGCTTTGTTATCGGGCCATTTTTCTTGACTCTTCCCCTCTTCAATGGGGGGCTCCTTGGCATGGTGAAGAGGCTCTTGGTCTGAGGAATTAGACCTGTCGGTCTCTTCCTCAACCAAACCTAATTACCCCCCAATCCCCCCTTCCCTATCCCATCCTCCCCTTTTCCCTTTCTCTCTCCCCCTCCCCACCCCTCCTTTTTGCCCTTCCTCTTTTGGCCTTTAGGATTTTTCCCACAGGCGTGCTAGTTCCTAGGTAGGGGAAAGAGTACCGGGTCCATCCCATTCCATTGAGGTTCTTGGTGGTAGCGTAGTTTGCCGTGGAATTTGGATCGCCTGGGATGTCCCGATCCCTCTCCAATATCCCGGAGAGTGGCTTTGGGTGTCTTTCGGCGACGGGTGCATCTCTGGAAGCCACCTTTCGGATTTCGGGGGTGGTGGCCGAAGGAGGTATGCTTTGTGACGGATATCCGGCCGCCCTCTCTCTTGTCCACCGAGGTAGCCGCAGATGTGAGGTTGCTATCCCAGATTGCTGGTTTACTGGCACGATGGGTAGGGTATGGCACGGGTTCCATGCTGCATCTGCGCTACTTGCGGTGCTGAGGTCCTCTTGGGCGCGGAGGGAGATTTTCTGGCCCTTTCATTCCTCCTAGGAACTATCCCTCCCCGGTCCCCCCCTTTTTTATTCTTATTTTCCTTTCTTTTTTTTTTTTCTTAAAAAGAAAGAAGTAACCTAACCATGGAGTACCCGATCCATTGACTCCGCTACCCCCGGGCCCCTTATTGTTACTGCACCCCGTACTGACCTCGCCTTGTCTTTTGCCACTCTTCGGACATTCCTAAGGCCCCTGTACATCTTGCTGGTGCTGTTTCATCACCCGCTTCAGGTGCCGGGTTTTGACTGACTCCTTCAATTTGTCTGACCTCCACTCTCCTTTGACTATGCTTCCGGCTTCTCCCTCTACGGTGCGGCGATTTTCGAATCGCCATCCCGTCCCATGTCGGACTGACTCTGGTCCCACTTCTAAATGTCAACGACAATATCCTGATGATGTTACTTCGTTACCTTCCCACTCTACTCGAAAAGACCGACACGTCATGCACTCCCTCTCCACACTCAGTTTCGGACCACACAATGGACTAAATTCTTTACATTAAGACCAACTTCTTCTACTGCCTATCTTTCCGACCATAGTATTGGCAAAGCACTCCTACGCCACGTTGGTAGAGATATTTCCTTTCATGCTCTTAAGAGTGGTACGCGCATCATCACAGTCCAGAGTTTCTACCCAAGCTTATGATCTTCTCTTCTTTCACATATCGATACTATTCCTATCACTATCAAAAAACATCATTCCCTCAATTCTTGTAGTGGTACTGTTATTCTGCCCCATACCATAGTCCAACAGAATTTCCAGACATGTGGCACTGACATTCTCGAACAGCTGGAACTCCAAGATCTCCCAATTCTCAAGGTAGACACTTATGTTCTCCCCTGCCCACAGGCGAAGACGATACCCTTGCAATGTGGCTCGTTTAACTTTTGGCAGCCGTAAACTCCCATCCTCTGTTTATGTAGCAGGACATCGGTTACAAGTTCGGAAGGTGATCCCTACACTGCAACAGTGTAGGAATTGCTGGCGATTTGGCCACCCAGCAAAATACTGCAGATCTATAGCCGAATGCCCAGTCTGGTGCCCATGACCATCTAGTACATCTTGCAGTCGAACTCCCTCTTGCCTTAATTGTCATGAGGCTCACCCTTTGTACTCTCGCCATTGCCAGGTCTACTTAAATGAGCAGGAAATTCGTTGCCTCAAAGAGGCAGAAGGTCAACCTTATGCTATGGCGGTTTCTCATCTCCGCCTCCAAGGGAGACTGCCCCGTGTTTCTTATTCTCGTGTTTCAAAGCGTCCCCCCACTTCTGGGGTCACATCTTCTGCAGCCTCCTCTGCGGTTGCCAGTCCCATAGTTCCTCCTGTATCTAACTCTTTTGCTGTCCTGAGCTCAGACGTCCCTACTTCAACTCCTCAGTCTGTCCTCACTTCGTGTTCTCCCTCACAAACCCCGGTATTGGCCAGACCTCGTACGACACCTCCTACCAATCGTCCCTCTACTTCTCAGAGGTCCAAAAAATCTCCTTTAACCCCTCCTTCCCTTCATCACCTCCACATTTTACCTTCCCTGTCTGTGTACCGGGTTCTTCCCTTCTCACTGGCTCTGTTACAAGTGTAGAGGTTCACCCTCCTCCTCGTACTATACCTACCTCCCCTGTTCCCTCCCAAGTTTCTTCCTCTTCTGCCACCTCCCAGGTTTCTGCCTCTTCTGTCCCCTTCCACGCTTCTTCTCCAGTTCCCTCCACCCTTTCGCCCCCCCCCCTACCTTGGTACAGTCCATTACAGTTCCAATCTTCACTCATCCTCCCCCTACCATCTCCAATATTGTCTCCCATACGACATCTCTGAACTCCGAAACACTTGAAGCAATCTCTGAATACATTGCAGAGACCAAACCATCAATGGACACTGATCCACCCTCTATTCCTTCTCTTTCCTCTTCTCCATCTGCGCAACTCCTTTCTTCACAACGCACGGTTCCTTCGCTACTTGAACGTTTTCCTTTGCCACCGCATGTGTACTTTTCTAACCCCTCTAGTCCGTAGGTACCCTTGCCTGTGGATTTCAGGTATCTTTATCGCTGCCAATCATTGCCTATTTACAGTGGAATATTCGCGGCCTCGGGTAATCAGGGTGAGCTTCAGATGTTGCTCGCCCAGTTTCCCCCTGTTGGTGTTTGCTTACAGGAACCATAATTACACTCTGCCATTATCTATCCCATCTCAGGCTATAATTTATTGTATTCTTCAGATCCTTTTCCTGATGGGACCTTTAATGAAAGTGCCCTTCTGCTACACACTGATATTCCGTACCATCAGCTATTTGTTCGTACTTCGCTGCATTACACAGCAGCCCGTATCCACTTGCATAGGTGGTATACACACTGTTCTTTGTATCTCTCTCCTTCTCGGGCATTATCTATCCCGGATATTACCTTTCTTGTTTCGTCATTATGGCCACCACTTCTGTTACTTGGCGATTTTAATGCCCATCATTTCCTCTGGGGAAGTCTCGCTGTGATTCCCGTGGCATTCAGTTAGAGGCTTTTTTTGCTACCCACTCTCTCCATGTTTTAAATACAGGTACTCACACCCATTTTGATCCTCGGACTTATACTCTCTCTTGCATCGATCTCTCAGTCTGCTCTTCCTCCGCCGCATTAGACTTCACCTGGTCTGTTCTCCCAGATTTATGTGACAGCGATCATTTCCCAATCATTCTTACTTCCCCTTCATATTCACCACCTCTTCGTAACCCACGGTGGCAATTTGATCAGGCAAATTGGAACCTTTACTCACAACTAACTGTTTTTAGTGAGGTTCCTTCTTCGTCCTCCGTTTTAACCACAGCTTCTCATTCCATACCCCAAACTTCGGGCAAGCATTCTCAGAAATGCGTGCCTTGGTGGTCTCCTGCTTGTGCTCGTGCAGTATGTTTGAAAGGCGCTGCGTGGGGCAGGTACCGGTACAATAGAACCACAGAGAGACTTCTTGATTTTAAGCAGAAGCGTGCGATCGCTCACCGTGTCATCCGTGACGCTAAACGCACTTGCTGGCGAGATTGTCTCCACCACCACCTCTGCTTCCTTTATGAGTGCAGTCTAGAAAAAAGTACAAAAACTGAGTGGTAAATATTCTCCTGACCCGGCTCCTGTTCTGCGGGTTGCCGGTGTTGATATAGCAAACCCACTAGATGTTGCCAATGAAATTGGCAATCATCTGGTCCGTATTTCTCAGGGGCTCCATCTATGCCCCTCGTTTCTTTCCTTAAAGTCTGCCTGAGAGTTATCACCCTTGGACTTTTCTTCTCTCAGAGAAGAACAGTATAATGTGCCTTTTACAAAACTTCAGGAACTGGAGGCAACGACACTTCAGGAACTGGGCCCAACGACATTCATATTCATATGCTACAACATTTACATCAGTCAGCCTTTGCAGTTCTATTATGCCTTTTCAATCTTATTTGGTCACAAGGAGTTCTTCCACAGCTGTGGAAATCTGCCATTGTTCTCCCTTTCCGCAAACCGGGTACTACGGGACATGAAGCCTTCCACTATTGTCCCATTGCTCTTACCAGTGTAGTTTGCAAAGTGATGGAATGCCTGGTAAATAGATGTTTAGTGTGGTATTTGAGACATAACAGTCTCTCCACTCGTCAATATGGCTTTCGTAAGGGCTGTTCTACCATAGACCCCTTACTAGGCTTGGATACGTATGTTCATAATGCCTTTGAGAATAACCACTCAGTTATTGCCATATTTTTTGACCTTGAGAAGGCATATGACACAACTTGGAGGTATATTTTGGCCCAAGCCTACTCCTTAGGCCTTCGAGGCAATCTACCATCCTTAAGAACTTTTTAACTGATAGACATTTCCGTGTTCGGGTTAACCCTTTGACTGTCGAAAGGCCCAATCCTGAAGTGTCTCCTGGTGTCGCAAAATATTCGAAAAAGAAAAATTAATTTTTCTTATGAAAATGTTAAGATTATTTTTCTGATTGTTTTAGTCCAAAAAAAAAAAATTTCCCATCAGTACTTACCCAGATATAGAGGCATGAAGTTTGCAGAAAATGAGCCGCATATGGCAACAGCGGCGACTGCCGCTCATCCGGTAAACTTTGGTTTACTTGTATTTGAAGGTTTGTTGTTTTCACTACAGTGGACCCCCGCATAGCGAACGCCTTGCATAGCGAACAATCCGCATAGCGAACGCTTTGTTCGCTAAAATTTTGCCCCGCATAGTGGACAAAAACCCGCTCAGCGACCTTGCGTCCGAGACGCGTCCAATGTGCGGCCTCAGCCAGCCTCACATGTGCCGCCCGTCCCATTGTTTACCAGCCAGCCTCCGCGGTAACATTCAAGCATACACTCGGAATATTTCGTATTATTACAGTGTTTTCGGTGCTGTTTCTGGAAAATAAGTGACCATGGGCCCCAAGAAAGCTTCTGAGTGCCAACCCTGTGGTAAAAAGGGTGAGAATTAGTATGGAAATTAAGAAAGATTTGAAGGGTTTGGGGCTAACCCTGAGAAGCCTATGCCAGTTGTGGAATCCATTGTGCCTACTTCAAAAATTAAGGAAATGTGTGCACAGTGGGTTGAACTGCAAACCTTTATGGATGAAAATCACCCTGACACAGCTGGTTGCAAGCCGTGCTGGTGACTATTTCAATGACAATGTTATGGCCCATTTTTAGACAAATCGTAAAGGAAACGGAGGTACAGAGCTCTATGGACAGATTTGTTGTGCGACAGAGGTCCAGTGACTCTGAAGCTGGTCCTAGTGGCATTAAAAAGAAGAAGGGAAGTAACCCCGGAAAAGGACTTGCTACCTCAAGTCCTAATGGAAGGGGATTCCCCTTCTAAACACTAACACTCTCTCTCCCCTCCTCCCATCCCATCAATCATCACCAGATCTTCAATAAAAGTAAGTGTCATGTAATTGTGCATGCCTTTTTCAGTTTGTGTGTACTAAAATTAACATTTTTTTGTGGTAAAAAAAATTTTTTTTCATACTTTTGGGTGTCTTGCACGGATTAATTTTATTTCCATTATTTCTTATGGGGAAAATTAATTCGCATAGCGAACATTTCGCATAACGACCAGCCCTCTTGCACGGATTAAGTTCGCTATGTGGGGGTCCACTGTATTTTACTTTTTCAAATAACTTTTGTGGCCTGTGAGACCAAAGTAAGGTGCGATGTACATATATACACTCGTTGTATACAACACAATAAGCACACAAACATAATTATCAATATATTGTTTACAAAAACAAAGAATACAAAAAATTGTTTATTACTATTGTTCTATCATATATATACCAATATACAGTCACTGGACATATTCCTAGAAGTTCTGCAGCTTGTGTAACTCTTTGAAGCATGGTGTCATACACAATGGTGTTTTACACTCCTCACACACATAAAACCAGTGTGTGTGCATTTTTGTGGAAGTTTTTTTTTATGTGCAAAGACAAAACACCTCTGAGCAGTTTTCTTCAAAGTATTAGCAGGCAGTTGTGTTATGTAGTTATCCTAGGTAAATGTGTCATCATTCCTTCCTGCATTCCTATCCTTCATTCCTTTCCTGCATTCCTTCCCTACCTCTCTTCCTACATTCCTTCATCTGTCCTTACTTTTTTCCTTCCTTTCATCTTGTCCTTCCTTCATTCCTGCCTTCCCTTCTTGCTTCTGGTTTCTATAATATATATACACATATATATAGTCACCAGACACTTTCATATAACTGCTATTATCTCCATTCAACAAGCTTGTCTTGTGTGGGAGTGTGTGGCTTATAATTGTTTTGAGTCAGGAGTCGGCAGCTGTCAAAATGACATATTGTTTCATTACTCACTCCCCCTACCGCCTGTCTAAACAATGGGGTCGGATTTTGCTTCCCGTCCATTCTATCTAATTATCTTTCTCCCTCATTCTTACTCTTTCAATCTGTCTCTCTTTCTCTCTGTCTATCTCTGTCTCACAGGTACACATAAATACAAGTATACATAGTGTAAATTACCTAGGATAACCCAAAAATCCGCGAAGTGCTTACTCGCTTTAGGATGTCGTA
>NW_026470777.1:0-11891 GCF_026875155.1 Cherax quadricarinatus | reverse complement strand
ACTACGACAGCCTTGTTAAGTTGTTACTACCGAAGACTTTAACAATTATGCTCGACATACAAGAATATCGATCAATCATCACCTGGGATATTCTGAAACGGGAGCTTTTAGCAGAAAATTAGAGTTTTCTAAAAAAAATTGACGTACTAAAACAAAAAAAAAAAGGGTAACTAAAAATTGTCCTAAAAGGTGGAAACCCAAAAATCAGCTGCTCATTCCCGGGCCTTGTACCTCTACTGTGACTTCTCGTCCCTTTACCGGGGAAAATCAAAATCCTGAATCTGTCTCTGGGCTAACAAAAGTTGATATCGAAAAATTTAAAGTACCTATTGTAACAGAAAAGGAATGCTAGGAGTTTTGCTGTAAGTTGGAAAGAGAAATGGAAACAGTTACGGCGGGCGCCCCACGAAAGTCGTATCCTTTTCCGAGCAACACAGACACCAAAAACCCTAGAAATTTCCTCTGATCCTACGTTTTAGAAATTTTACCCCAAGGATAGATGCTACGTCAGAAAGTGATCTGACGAAAGATTCGTTCAGCGATACCCTTATTTTTTCGAGAGATAAATAGGATTTGACAAATCACATTTTGGATAATTACTTTAGAGCACTGGCAGTCATCCCCGTTTTTAAAGAAAAGATGTATGCCCAATGACGAAAAACCTATTGCAAAAAGATGTTTTTTTAGAAGCCTATGGAGGGGCGTTATAAAAGTACCTCTTCACAAGGTATACATTGAAAAAAGCTTTATAGGGGTTATATTTCATGGGTATACCCAGTGGGTTTTTCCCCATCGGGTCATGGACTTGTTAAAGGGTACGATACCTTCATGCGGTTCGTAAAAAACCACTTTGATTGAAATCACACGATGATAATTTTGCCATTAAGCTTGTAGAAAAACCTTTTTTATTTCCCTCACGCAATTACTAAGAAAAGTCAAAATACAAAAACCACCTTATCTCCTGTTGATTTAGTTGATGACAATGATGGGTTGAGTAGTTGTTTAGTGATGCCTGCGCCCAGGATCTTTAAACACGCTCCCTCCGGTCATCAACCAGTCAGGACACAACGAGTTAAATTTCTAACCATGATATTTAATCAAGGATCAATTTTGATCAGTCACGAAAGACGAAAATAGCAGTTACGAAGGAAGCAAAGGACTCGAAAATTGTTACTTTTATTAACGGGGTACTGAGGAGAAAAATACTGCAAGTGTCAGCTGATAGTGTTTCCACACATCAAGCACTCGTAGGTTACCCGTTACTTTCGTGAACAAACCATTGATTTTGCTCACAATGTCCCCTAGGAAACATCTGGGGGGTCAAAAAGACACTCGGGAAAATGGGAAAACATTTACTTGGCAAAGAGAAGGGAAAAGTAGTGATCATGTGACGTTGCCATGTGTCAAGTACAGGCAAGCCCGCCACCGCCTCCCCCCCCGCACCTCTCATTCCCATCACCGTGGTGGTGAACCCTTCCCGTCTTTTTATTGTTGTGTTTTTCCTTTGCCTAGAACCCCAAAATAGGAAACCAATACTTTTTTTTACTATGTGGACGCTGCAACCGCTTCCCCGAAGCTATTTCCCATGAGAAAAATTAATGTCGTGCTATTGTGAGGCGCTAATGAAATTTTTTTTCCCAGGTTCGATTTCCCGAGATACAGTCAGACCAGGGATCTAATTTCACTTTAAGATCTTTCGAGAAACTTATCCCACTAGGAAAAAAGTCTGACTTTCAACCGTTTCACCACAGTCACAAGGTGCCAGAGAGATTTCATCAGACACTGAGTCCCGATGAAGCTTATTGTGAACATTTTTCTAGAGACGGGATGGGTATACCTTTTCTTCTGTTCGCAGAGAAAAAGTGAGCAAGAAATCTGGTTTAGTCCGTTTAAATTTTAATATTCGGATCCCAAGTGCGTGGCCCTCCGAGTGTTAAAAAGACGGTGGACAGGAAAATCAAATCCACTTAACTTCCCTTCTTTAAATGCAGCAAATTTGACAGCCCTAGAGATTGCTTCGAAAAACCTGTTTCACCAAGCTAGAATGAAGAAAACATTATCAAGGTGCTGTTTCTCGTTTTTTTAAAAACAGGAGAAAAGGTGATGGCTCGGTATGAGGGCCCAGGTTATGGTCCCCGGAAGTAGTGAAAAACTAGCGACGTAAATTTTTGGTACGTACGCCGGGGAAAAAAGAAATCTAATCATGTGTACCATTTTAACCAGCTTAAGAATACTACCTATCCCTCTACCTATACATCTATTTTTCCTGGGCAGGGGAAGAAAACGCAGTCTACCTGACATCTCTGGGGTATAGGGGTGCGTTTAAAAAATTCAGTGACCTTCAGTCACTGACGTTTTTTTTAGAAACCCTTTGGGGTTGAAAAAAAGCTGGTGATATTAAAAAAACATGGTTTTGCATTTCCCTGAATTGTTCAGTGATGTCCAAACTTGACCGGGGTGTACATGATGTTGAGTATGGGGAGCACACCCTTAAAGCAACACCATAAGAATAGCCAAAAACATAAACATTGAGAGAAGAGGTTGATTTCTGTTATCTCAGGACTATTGAGCGCAGAAAAAAAGTCCGGGGGCATCCCCCCCTGTTTTTTAGTGCCTAAACCTGACGGTATTTTCGGGATGTGCACGATACAGAAAGTGAACTCTGTCACCTTCCCTGATGGTTATCCTCTACCTCACATTACGACCTTATTGACCGTGTGTCAGACCCCAGTTTGTCACCCCGTTTAGATCTCTTACGGGCATTATAATCCCATTTACTGAACGTCTCAAGAAATATCTGTTTTTTTAACTGTTCAAAATGTTTTGTTTAACTACCTCGCACTCCCTTCGGCCTATGTAACACGGTTCTTCTTTCCCAACGTAAAATAACGAGTTGCCCCACAACTTAGAGGGAGTAGAAGCCACCTTGACGACTTAGGGGTGTACGTGACAGTGGGAGCAGCACTTACACGTCTCAGGCATTGTTGGGGACGCAATTACAACTTCACTTTTAAACTTGCTAAATTATTTTTGGGCAACCCAAGATTACCTTCTGGGTTTTGTATGGGCCAAGGTAGGTTACCCCTATTGAGGCAAAGGTTTCGTGAAATTTCAAATTTTTCCATGCCACAGGATGGGGAAGGGGTAAGAGATTCCGGGGTTGCGGGTTTTTATCGCGGGTTCTGTCCCAAACTTTTCTCGATTGCAGCTCCTCTTACGGGCACTAGTAGCAAAGTTCAGTTCCCGGGACTAGAGATTGTTCAGACTCTTTTCAAAAGGTTAAAGCATTTTTGCTATCCCTGCTCCTGTGTTAAAAATCCAAATTTCAATCTTCCCTTCTTTTCACTATAGATGGATGGTTATGCAGGGGGCGTGGCTGCTCCCAACACCCAAAACCCACTGCATTCTCCTCCTTATGTTACTATTCATTTTGTTTAAACGCACCAGAAAAATTATGCCCTTTTGAGAAAGGGGCTCTAGCTCTTGTGGTTCCTTTGGGAAATTTTTTACGTGTTTTGGGCACTTCCCCTTTTTTAAAATTAACTTTTTTCAGACCACAATCCCCTAAATTATATTAAACTATGAAAATAAAAAATGCTAGGGGTCATGGGTGGGCCTCAGAATCCAACCCTTTTCATTTTTATAAAACACATAAGGGTCATTGTAATGTAATTGCTGACGCTCTGTCATGTCCTTAATAATTATCATTCATTAAATTAACGTAATTTTTTAAAGCCCAAAACCTTTTGTTACTTGCTAGTCAAATTCATAAAATAACGTAACCCCCCAGCCCATATTAACTATGTATCTATGTCATGTCAATTTTAATTTATATATTCACATAGTGTTGGTATGGGGAGGAGACATAACGGTGATGAGTGGGTAGTGCGTGTGGGGGGATGTTACTGCTTGGGGAACACACTCCTGCCGCAAAAACCCTCCCCCCCCACTACACACCTTTAAACTGTTTCATACTCAGGTCCATATAAACATTCCCACAACCCTACTTCAGAGTGGAAAGCAGTCTCCCTCTATATGATCGAGCCCCATCGTGCCAAACTAGTCTGCGTAGCCTGTTTACACTGATGTCATAACAAGAAACGGAGAACGATACTGTGTTTCTGCCCATAAAAGGGCATATCCTGTGACAACGCTGTGAAATTATAAAAATGCTTGCACAAGAGTGCTCTGATTAATATTTATATTAAATGTGTTGATATTGGTAACAGTTAAGTGAAAGACATTAAGGGAACTCCTAGTGCGACCGTTTTTTCGTGTTTTGGGGGGTTTGCAAATCCCGAATGGGTTTCAATATATATAAGTTATTATATTATGAATATAATGTAATTACCTTTTTTTTAATTTTATATTGCTTATATTTGCGATAATAGAAATCGTAAATGTATTGCTTTATATGTTATTTGACTTGCTTCCTTTTTTAGGTAGGTGTTACTATGTGCTCAGTTCAATCTTGATTGTCAACCGTATTATCGCTTTTGGCCGTTTCCCTGCGGTTTCGTTGTTTTTGTCACACTGTCCGGAGCTAACGTGATCGGTGGGGGGTCCCCACCTCGCCCGAAGTATTTATCGGTCTAGACTTCTTGGTGGTTGGACAATTGTCTGTCCCCATTATTTTTGTTTGTTCTTAAACTCTGTTCACAGAACTTTTTAAGACTTTGTGATTTTCGACGTTTTTACTGGGTTGTTGCACATAGCACTCAAAAAAACCCCAGGGGCTGAGCTGAGCTTTGACCTACTAATTTTACTGAATCTGTGTATTATCACGTGGGGGTTTTTTTTATGCTGAATTAGATTCAGTGTGTTGGGGTTTTGTGACTTTTGTGGAGGATCTGCAGATGGTCCCACTTGATCGTTTTTTATCTCCTTTTTCCTGATTCTGTTCGCAGTTTTCTTGTTTTATTTCTTTGGGCTTAGCATTCTTTTTATTGTTCAAGCAGACTGTTCTGATTGCCATTGGTCAAGAAGTTAGTTTTTTTGAGGGCTTTTTCAGTCACTTGTTTAAGTCTTCGAGTCGTGAGACATAGCGAACTTTGAGCACTTTCCACACACACACAAACTTGTACATATTTTAATATCTTATTAAATGTTAATGTCCAGACGGTACTTAAGAATTATAAATGTGATATGTGCTTTCAGCACAATAATATTGTACTCGAGAGAAGTGATAAATTTTAATTACTGTGATTTTTTAAATTTAATTGATATACCTAGACAACTTAATAATAATAAATTTATTAAATTTTAATTTCTCTATTTATAGTCTACCAGTTTGTATTCTGAAGCACTTTTTAATCATACAGAATTCTAATGGAAAATTGGGACAAGGATATGACTACTTGTTACGAAACCCAGTAAAGGCTGGATGATAGAAGGGCAGTTCTTTCAAGTATTCACTGGAGATTCTAACTTTTGGGAATCGCGTTTTTTGTAACGTGGTAGTACTGTAGTGGGGTATGCAGGAAGGAGATGGTAGTGATGGTGGTAGAGTGGTGATGGTGGTAGTATAAGTTGGTGGTGGAGTAACTGTATGGGGTATGCAGGAAGGAGATGGTAGTGATGGTGGTAGGAGTGGTGATGGTGGTAGTAGTAGTTGGTGGTGGTAGTACTGTAGTGGGGTATGCAGGAAGGAGATGGTAGTGATCGGGTAGAGGGGTGATGTGGTAGTAGTAGTTGGTGGTGGTAGTACGTAATGGGGGTATGAGGAAGGAATGGTGTGATGGTGGTGGGAGTGGTGATGGTGGTAGTAGTAGTTGGTGGTGGTAGTACTGTAGTGGGGTATGGGGAAGGAGATGGTAGTGATGGTGGTATTAGTAGGGTGGTAGGGGTATGGTGGTGTATAGTAGGTGGGCAGTAGTGGTGAGGGTGTATAGGTGATGGTGGTAGTAGTGGTGATGGTGGTAGTAGTAGTAGTGGTGGTAGTCGTAGTGGGTAGGGGGAAAGGAGATGTTAGTGATGGTGGTAGTAGAGGTGGTGGTAGTGTGATGGTGGTAAGTAGTAGGTGGTAGTGTGGATGGTGGTAGTGGTGAGGGGGTAGTAGTGGTGATGGTGGTGTAGTGATGGTGTAGTGGCGATGGTGTATGGTGATGGTGGTGGTAGTGGTGAGTGGTAGTGGTGATGATGGTGGTAGTGGATGTGGTAGTAGTTGGTGGTGGTAGTACTGTAGGGGGGTTTATGTTGAAGGAGATGGTAGTGATGGGGGTTTATTTAGGTAGTAGTTGGTGGCGGTAGTACTGTAGTGGGTAGGGTGGAAGGAGATTTTTGTGATGGTGGTAGTATGGTACGGTAGTAGTTGGTGGTGGTAGTACTGTAGTTGGGATACGGTGGAAGGAGATGTTAGTGATGGTGGTATTTAGTGATGCTGGTAGTAGTAGTTTTTGGTGGTAGTACTGTAGTGGGGTATGGCGGAAGGAGATTTTTGTATGGTGGTAGTGGTGAGGGTGGTAGTAGTAGTGTGTTGGTGGTGGTGTGGTACTGTAGTGGGGTATGCGAGGAGATGGAGTGGTGGTGGTAGTGGTGATGGTGGTATGGGATGGGGTAGTTGTGTTTGGCGGTAGTAGTGGTGATGGTGGAGTAGTGGTGATGGTAGAGGTGATGGGGGTAGTGAGGATGGTGGTAGTGGTGATGGTAGTAGTGGTGATGGTGGTAGTAGTGATGGTATAGTGGTGATGTGGGTAGTAGTGATGGTAGTAGTGGTGATGGTGGTAGTGGTGGTGATGGAAATGGTGGTGATGGTAGCAGTAGTAGTGGCGATGGTGGTTGTAGTAGTAGTGGTGATAGGGGTCGTAGTGGTGATGGTGGTCGTAGTGGTGATGGTGGTAGTAGTGGTAATGGTGGTAGTAGTGGTAGTGATGGTGGTAGTAGTGGGGTGATGGTGGTAGTAGTGGTAGTGATGTTGTAGGGGTAGTGATGGTGGTAGTAGTGGTGATGGTGGTAGTAGTGGTGAGGTAGTAGTGATGGTGGTAGTAGTGGTGAAGGGGGTAATAGTGGTGAAGGTGGTAATAGTGGTGAAGGTGGTAGTATGGTGAAGGTGGTAGTAGTGGTGAAGGTGGTAGTAGTGGTGATGGTGGTTAGTGTGGTGAAGGTGGTAGTAGTGGTGGAAGTGGTAGTGATGGTGGTTGGAGTGATGATGGGGGGTAGTGGTGATGGTGGAAGTGATGGTGAGGGCTGTGTTACAAAAACGCGATTTTTAAAAGTTTTAGATATCTCCAGTGAATACTAGAAAGGACTGCCCTTCAGCATTCAGCCTGTTACTGGGTTTTCGTAACAAGTAGTCAGTATCCTTGTCCAATTATCCATTAGAATTCAGTATGATTCAATAGAGCTTCAGGATTACAACTGGTAGGCTACTAACTAGAGAAATTAAAATTTAATAAATTTATTAAGTCTAGAGGTATATTATCAAATTAAATTAAATTAAATTAATCACAGTAATCAAAATATCACTTCTCTCGAGTACAATATTATTGTGCTGAAAGCACATATCACATTTATAATTCTTAAGTACCGTCTGGTACATTAACATTTAATAAGATATTACAAATATGTACAAGTTTGTGTGTATGTGTGCAAGTGCTCTAAGTAGTTCGCTATGTCCACGACTCGACTAGACTTAAACGAGTGACTGACAAAGTCCTCAAATAAACTAACTTCTTGACCAACTGGCTATCAGAACAGTCTGCTTGAACAATAAAAAGAATGCTAAGCCCAATAGCAATACAACAAGCAACTGCGACACAATCAGGACAAGGAGATAATATAACGACACTAAGTAGGGACCATCAGCAGATCCTCCACAAAAGTCACAAAACTCCCATACTACTGAATCTAAGTTCAGCATAAGAAAATCCCCGACTGTGATAATACACAGATACCAGTACCAATTATGTCAGAAGCTACAGCTCAGGACATGAGATGTTTCGAGTGTATGTGACACACAACCTCAGTACAACGTCGAAATCACTAAGGGCCATAAAAGTTCTGTGAACAGAGTTCTACAGAACTAACAAGAATAATGAGACAATCTGTCCAACCACCAAGAGAGTCTAGACCAGACTGAATACTTCAGGTGAGGTGAGGACACCCCCCCCTCGATCACGTGATAGCTCCGTGGACAGTTGCAGCTCGGAAACAGAAGCCGGCAGTCTAAGGAGCCACAAGCGATAATTACAGTAGTAGACAATCAAGACTTTAACTGAGCACATATGTTACATCCTACCTCACAACATAAGTCAAATAATAATATAAAGCAATATATTTACGATTTAGCTATTATCGCAAATATAAGCAATATAAAATTATATGAAGAGGTGATAATTATATATATACATTATATTCATAATCATAATATACATTGTAACCCATTCAGGGGTTGCAACACCCCCCCCCAACACGACAAACGGTCGCACTAGGAGTTGCATTAATGTCTTTCACATTATTACTGATTACTCATATCAATACAATTTAATATAAGCATTAATCAGAGTCTCTCTTGTGCTAAGCACCTCTACAATTTCACAGTGTCTATACAATAAGATATGCCCCTAGTACTAGGGCAGTACACAGTATCGTATCTCTGCATTCTAGTGGTTATGTACATCAGTGTAGAGACAGGATAACGTAGACAAGCATAATAGTCTTTGTATAGACAGGAGACAGCATTCCAATCTTAAGTAGTGGTTGTGGAATGCGAGGCAGTATGGACATCTGAGTATGAAACAGCTTAAGATGTGTAGTGAGGGGGAGGGGTCTGCAGCAGGAGTGTTGCGCCACACGCAGTAACATCGCCCACACAACACTACCCACTCATCACTCAGCTTATGTCTCCTCCTCATACACATCACTACTGTGAATATATAAATTAATAATTAACATGATATAAAATAGTTAATATGGGCTGGAGGGATTAAGTTACTGTACTGAATTTGACATAGCAAGTAACAAAAGGTATTTGGGCATTAAAATTACGTTAATTTAATGTAACTGATAATTATTAAGGACGTGACAGAGCGTCAGCAATTACATTACAATGACCACTTATGTGTTTTATACTAATACAATAAGGTTGGATTCTGAGAGCCCACCTCATGATCCCCAGCATTTTTACTTTTCATAGTGTAATGTAAGTGAGTGGATTGTGGTCTGAAAAAAACGTTAATTTTAAAAGGGAAGTGCCCAAATACACGTCAAAATTTCAAGACACCACAAACTAAGCCTCCCTTTCCAATAGTGGGATAATATTCTGGTGTCGTTTAAGCTTATATGAATAGTAACATAAAGGGAAGGAGAATGTCAGTGGATGTTGACTTTGGGGCAGCACTGCACCCACTGCATAACCACTCGCATCTATATATAAAAAGAAGGGAAGAAATTGAAATTAGGACTTTTCAACACAGGAGCAGAGGATAGCAAGCGCTTCAAACCTTTTGAACGAGTCTGAACAATCTCTAGTCCAGGTGACTGAACTTTGCTACTAGTAAGCCAGTGAGAGGAGCTGCAACTGAGAAAAGTTTGGACAGAACCTGCGATAAATCCTGCCATACCCTAGGAACTCAGTATTTTCCTTCCTATCCTGTGGCACTGGAAATTCAGAAATTGCACGAACCTTAGCCTCAATAGGAGCAACCTCACTTTGGCCGATAAAAAAGCCTAGATAGGTAATCTTGGCTTGACCAAAACTACATTTAGCTAAGTTAACAGTGAATTTTGTAGTGCGCGAGTCTCCAAACAATGCCTCTTGAGACGCGTCAAGTGCTTTCCCACTCGTCACTGTGCACCACTAGTCGCAAGGTAAGGCTTCTACTCCTTCTAAGTTGTGGGTCAACTCATTCATTATACGTTGGAATGAAGAAGCACGCGTTACATAGGCCGAAGGGGGGGACGAGGTAGTTAAACAATCCATCTTGAACAGTAAAAGCAGATATTTCTTGAGCACGTTCAGTAAGCGGGACTTGATAATAGCCTCGTAAGAGATCTAAACGGCTGACAAACTGGGCTCCTGACACACGGTCAATAAGGTCGTCAAAAGCAGGTAGAGGATAACCATCAGACAAGGTGACAGAGTTCCTTTCCTTAATCAGTGCACATCCTGAACTACCGTCAGGTTTAGGGACTAAAATACAGGGAGATGGGCCCCTGGATTTTTACTGCGTTCAATAAGTCCGTGAGATAACAGAAAATCAACCTCTTCTCCCCAATGCTTTATGCTTCGTTTTGGAGTCATTCTATATGGTGATTGCTTAATGGTGATGCTCCCTGTACATCAACGTCATGTACAACCCAGAGTACAACGTTTAGGAACATCACCGAACAATTCAGGGAAATGCAAAATCATTTTTTTAAATATCACCCTTTATCAATTCCAAGATTTACTAGAAAATCGTCTAGTGATTGTAGGTCCCTGAATTTTCTAAACGAACCTCTAAAACCTCTAGAGATGTCAGGTAGACTGACGTTTTCTTCCTCTTCCTAGGAAGAATAGAAGTAGTAGGTAGAGGACTAGCGTAGTATGTCTTAAGCTAGTTAACATGGAAACACATGATAGATTTCTTTTTCCCAGGCTACTACCAAATAATTACGTCGCTAAGCTTTTTCACTACTTCCAGGGGACCATCATACCTGGCTTGTAGAGCATGACCGGGTACTAATTTCCGAGCCATCACCTTATCTCCTGCTTTAAAAGAGCGAGAGACAGCACGCTTGTCATAAGTTGCTTCATTCTAGCTTAGGCTAAAAACTAGGTTTTTCGAAGCTAGCTCTCTAGCGGCTGTCAAATGTTGCTGCATTAATGAAGGTGAAGTACTCAATGACGGATTGATTTCCTGTCCACACGTCTTTCAACATGCGAGAGGGGCCACGCACTTGGTGTCCGAATATTAAATTCAAACGACTAAACCCGAGACTTTCTTGTTCACTTCTCTCATAGCGAACAGAAGAAAAGGTTTTACCCCATCCCAGTCTCTAGAAAAAAAGTTCACAATAAGCTCTCATCATGGACTTCAGTGTCTGATGAAACTCTCTAGAGCACCTTGTGACTGTGGATTGATAACTGGTTGAAATAACAGACTTTATTCCTAGTTGGGATAATGCTTTTCGAAAGATCTTAGAAGTGAAGTTAGATCCCTGATCTGATTGTATCTCTCGTGGGAATCCAACCTGGGAGAAAAATTTCATCAGCGCTCCTCACAATAGCACGAGCATTAATTTTTCTCATAGGAATAGCTTCGGGATAGCGTGTTGCAGCGTCCATAATAGTAAAATAAGTATTGGGTTTTCCCAGTTTGGTTTTTAGGGAAAGGAACAACACAATCAATAATAAACGTGAGAATGGTTTTACCATCCACGGTGATAGGAATGAGAGGTGCAGGTGGAGGCGTGTTGTGCTGGCTTGCCTGTCACTTGACACACCGTGGCAACGTCGCACTGATCAGCTACTGTTTCCTTTTATCTTTGGCCAAGTAAAATGTTTTGCTAGTTTACCGAGTGTCTTCTTGAACCCAAATGTCTCCAATGGGACTATTGTGAGCAAAATCAATGGCTTGTTCACGAAATGTAACTGGTAACACTACGAGATGCATGACTGTTTTGGAAAAAACTATCAGCTGACAACTTACATGTATTTTTCTCCAAACAGTACAAACCCTTACTATAATAGTAACAATTATCGAGATCCTTTGCTTCCCCTCTCAGCAACTGCTATATCTCTCAGTCTTTCCAGTGGGCTGATCAACAAACGATCCTTGATTAAATCATCATGAGTTAGAAATTTTTAAAGTCAGTTGTGTCCTGACTAGGTTGATGACCAGGGGAGTTGTTGTTAATGACCCTGGGCGCAGAGCGTCAAATAAACAACATATTCAAGGCCAAATCGATTT